>JXCR01130229.1:153818-180739 GCA_002079205.1 Phalaenopsis hybrid cultivar
ATATATATATATATATATATATATATATATATATATATATATATATATATATATATATATATATATATATATATATATATATATATATATATATATATATATATATATATATATATATATATCTGTGTGTGTGTGTGTGTGTATGTGTATATTTGAACACACACACACACAACACTCTAAATAATTAATGAAAACTTTGATGCTTTAAAACATTAATAAAATTCGATTATTTATTGTTTTCCTTATAACACTTCCTATTTTTTTATCTTTTTTCTAATTTCTTTGCACACTATCATGGTTTATAAATGATACAATAATATTTATTTATATTTCTTATTATTAATTTTCATTATTTTCTTATAAGATTTTATGATTTTTTTATATAATTTAATTTTTATGATTGTTTTTTTTTATGCTTTACAAGATATGTAAATTTTTGTCTCATGTTAAATGCATATTTCTATCTTACATATTTAGAGATAGGCAAATTCAGTGTTGTGTTACGTCAACTTTGCATCTGTACATCTTATTACATATAAATGTTGTGATTCAAAATATAATTTCACCATAGATGAAAAAAAGGAAAATGTGTGTTTTCTATATTTCACATTTGGTTTTTCATGTCAAACCTGAATCATTGAATTCAACAATCTAATACTTATGCTTGGCATGAAACAATTCTGAACCAAGGTAATCTAAGCTAGAACAATGC
This sequence comes from Phalaenopsis hybrid cultivar, assembly GCA_002079205.1. Taxonomy (NCBI): domain Eukaryota; kingdom Viridiplantae; phylum Streptophyta; class Magnoliopsida; order Asparagales; family Orchidaceae; genus Phalaenopsis; species Phalaenopsis hybrid cultivar. The sequence continues at coordinate 154,531 of JXCR01130229.1, forward strand.
AGTTACTTTAGTTAAGATCAATAAAAGTCCATGCTGATGTGATCCCTAAATATTGATCTTAAATGTTATTAATTAACTGTCCATTTGTTCCCACATTCACACAAAAAAAATAAAGTAAAAATATTTGTTTGTTTGAAAAGCTCAACAAACTTTAGTGCAATGTTTTAGCTTTATCAACATGTTATTTATTTGGATATTTTACATACATGATATATTATGAGATGATTTAGAAATATAAAATATTTGTATGTTCTCTTGTTTCAAAAATAATAGATGAAAATGTACTTGCTTAAAGTTTTATGTGAACAAATAATAAATTATCTACTTCATACTCTAATGCCCGCCTTTCATATTCAATCTATTTGCCACCTAAGATTTATGGCATTATTTGCCCTTATCACTAAATTGAAGGTTGGAGGTGTCCTTCATTGTCATAGATGCCATATTACTCTATGAAGGCTCATATTTCATTCCCCAATTGTGTCCTGCCCTTTTTGTCAATTTTTTCACCTTATTCACCATTTTAAATCACACCCATAATTACATCCTCTATATGGAGTTCATCAATTCAACTAATGTCCATAGTTTGCCATAATGGTGATTCTTCAAGCTTGATCATGTTTGGGCATTAACATCTCTTGATGTAATTGTCCTTTTTGACTATTCCTTGCAACATTTAGAGTTTTTTTTTTCAAACTTTATTTAATTTATAGAAATGTTTCGCTTGCATGCCTCCTCTCTCTTATTCCAATTTGGATGCCGATGGTAGCATCTCCTATGATTTCGATGACTTTTTAATTGGTCTACCTTCCCCTTTCTAGTGTAGAGTCCTAATGCTATTATTAGTTTATCCACTTTTAACTCTAAAAAACACTATATATAACATCATTTATTTATACTATTATAAAACTCAAAGCTCCTCCCACCAGTTTTGAAACAACTACTTTTTTGAACTAATGAGGGTCAATTGGCATTTATGTTGCATGATGAAGAAATATATATGTTCACTACTCCCTTTAAAGTCTCCTTTATTGGTTAATTTCATGGGGGTAGGCCTTCATTTCAACCTATTAGTGAACACCTTAAAATTCATTGCTTCAAGGAAAATATTTTTCAATATATTTTTTAGCTTAAGAAATATACTGTTGAAATTCGAAAGAGTGGAATATTATTCTACTACATCTTTGTCCAAGTTTTGAATATTCAGAAATTTTAAATGAAGATAAGAAAATAGACTCCTAAATTTGAAAAAATGTCCAAGGCTAATACCGGAGGACTTGTTCATTTGATAAAAATGTCATGTTGCCATTTTTTGGCATCCACTTGTATTGATTTTATTATTGTGACACTCACTAATCCTTCAAATTGAATGGCACTAGCAAGTGGAGCCAAATCTCACTAAACAATCTTCTAACTCAGTATGGGATGGATCAAAAGACATGGGTTTTCATGAAAAAAATTTTATTGAAAATATCCTAAAATTTTGTGAGCTTTATCATTTATTTTGTTATGAAGATTAAAGATGGTAAAAATCTCATAAATAACAATGGTCCTATTCATTCAAATGTCAACTAGTACAACCTAAGCTTCTTCCTAAAGTGGTTCATGTTAATATGTCCTATCTACTTCTTTGTCTTCTAATCATTCATCTCCTCTAGCTCGTTTAACATCAGAGCAGTAGAATGACGCCAAAAAAAAAAAAATCCAATGTTAATTTGTGAATTTAATAGGTACGAATCATAATCATCTAAATTCTGTCAATACTAATTAAATACTTCATTCTCTACATTCATAAAGTGATAGCATGTACAAGTAAAGCTTGAGTGCATCTTATTTTGCCTTGTAGCAGTCTCTGTTTAGTTCTGTAAAGTTGGTGCATAATAAATGCATTATAAAACTAAAGATTTGAATTGATTAGATGCAACTTTTTCAACTCTGATGTTCTTAAGAATAATCGAAAAACTTAAATAATTATTTATCGGAAAATTAAAAAAAAAAATCTAGGAAAAATTTCATACATAGCACTAAATTATTATGTATTTACGTTTCTAAAAATAATTTTATTTTTAACATATATATGCCACCATATCTATGCATGAAAAAGGTGTTTTTTCCTTTTTAAAAGTTAAAATATTATTTTTTTATGATGTGATATGAATGTTTTGTGCAGAACAAATATAAGAAGTAAAATCTAAGGTTTAGATATCTAATACATAAAATCTAAAACCAAAACTAAAATACTGTCATGCTGATCTTATAGTGTTGACAACAGTACAAACATTCATTGTTAATATAGGCAAATATCATTTATGGTAAGGGCCAAACTGCAATATTTGTACGAAACAGAAAAAACTTCAAATAATTCTAAGTAACACTTACATTTTTTGCTGCAGCACTGAAGGCTTCTCTATGGCTTATATCCGGAATCGTTGCCTTTAGCCTTCGTATCTCTTCCCTTCACAAACGCAAAACAATTTATCAGTAAGTTAGTCGGTAATAGCAATCTATATCTACATCGTTGCAAGTGAACGAATCTCCTGCTGTAACTCACTTGATAAATCTGTTATATGCTGAAGGAACTCGTTGTCTCTTCTCTTTCTCTTGTGCTGTTAATGTAGAACATGTGAATGAAGATCAAATCAGTGATAAATAAGTAATACACTGTGCTTGCTTTTGGATTTATGTTTTTATTTTCTATGGGAGAATTCATGATATAATCAACATAAATTTAGCAGCTTTTAACGTTGGATGTTTTATGTCCTATAGTTTGAGTTGCAGACCAAAATGGGCTAGCGGTATTCGAGAAAATATTACATACGGACTCCGGACTTATTGCGTGCAGAGTGCAATAGTTGGGCGGCACGTGACAGTGGGCACACTTGACAGGTGGCGCCCCACTATTGAACACCGGTGCATCCGGAGCCCGTATGTAATATTTTTCGTGGTATTCAACTAACTCGTAAAATTTTGTAGGACTCAAGTTAAAAAATAATACAAATCAACGATTCAAAAATTAATGTAAAACAAAAAAAATTCGACTTAATTGAATAGAAAAATTGAAAGTTTCAACAAGAAAATAGAAGATAAAATAACGGTCAAGAATCCTTTCATTGATTTGAAATCGATGTAAATGATAATAAATAGAAACACATAAGAAGAAGAAAAGGAAGAGAACATAGAATGGAATAAGCACAAGTAGCCACAAAAATATATCGGGAGTCTCATAACTGTGAACAGGTATATTTTTTATGAATCGCAGATGAAAAGAATATTATTTCATTCATTAAAATCTCAATTTAATATATCTTGTCACTGTTGCCCTCCTTTGGCCTATTTTGGCATGCTTCTCTTGCTCCATAGGTGACATTTTCGTCTTGTAGCACATAAGCAATTCGAAGAGTTAGAGAAACAAGAGGACAGGGCCAATAACTAGAAGGATGAGCAAAATCTGAATCATTAGAAGTTGAATATTTATAATAATCTTTCTGTAGGCCTCTATTTGTGATTTTAATTTTATAGATTTTTATTGAAAACTAAAAAATTCAATTTCTTATAAGAAAAAACTAACAAAATTTAGAGATTGGAATTTAAGTTTTCAAATCATGTGGATATGCTGTTTGACCCACCAAAGCAAACAATAAAAACATGATAATGATATCTTAAGCAGCAAGTTTGATGCAACTTATTTAACAAGGAAGATAATGCATTCATATGTTTTTTACCCATAATTGATGAGATGAAAGTAATAAATATTGCATTTAAAAAATGCTTGGGTTGTACCAACAAAAAATTTTATACTAAAGGAAGGGCTTTATTTGCTTCTCCTTATTTATCGTGAAGTAAGTGAATATTAAGTGCTGCATCCTAACACTTAATTAGGACATCTTATATAATATTAATAAATTTACTAGAGGATAAATGTGATTAGAGAGGCTAAATGGGATAGCTTATATGTATGAGCATACATTTGTGTTCAAGGAAAAGGAGGAAAATAAATTAAACCACTACATTGCTTATGGGGTCATTGGCACATCATTCTATCTGATAGTTTAGAATGAAATAAGCTGATTAGTCATATTATCGCTATTCAAAGCAACAATAATGTACATTTTTTTCCTTTTGTATATATCACCCAATGGCCAGCTTGCGGTAGTTTTGCAACATTTGTAAAAACCATTATAATGAAACATGGCACATAATTCAAAGAATCTCACAGAATGTAAGTTTGGATCCTTAGACGAGGTTCCCCCAAACTGGTTGTTTTGTACCATTTGGATGATAACATGTTTCAATTTGAATGTGTTAGCTTCTACGGTAAGGGTTTGAAAGCTTAAGTGAATTTCATCTGTCGTAGGGTTATCATAGTCTCTTTAGGGTCCATGTGCATTTGGAGGTTTATAGGTTGGTTCCTAAATTTCTAGGTTGTTATATAGATTATTAACCATCTCTTCTATGAGTTGCTTAAGTCTCTTTTATTTTCTAATATCTATAATAGTATTCTCTAACTTAGAATCGTATGGTGCAAGTCTCATAGGTCCTGCACTAGCATACATGAACTAGAGATAGCTAAAAGGTTCAAATAATATCAAACAAAAATATTTTTTGTCTTTCTTTGGTTTTTCAAAAATAGTAAAAATAGTTAAGAACAAGCTATTAACACTATAGTTTTTCCAAGTCTAAGTCCTCGAAGTTCAACTAAAATTCTCTTAAATTAAATCATGATCATTCCCCGACAACAATGTCAAAAACTTGATGCTACGTCCAGGTGCTACTACACATTGGCCTCACACATGTGCACATGTTGCATCAATAATATCAAATTTTAGAATCCAAAATGTCAATCTCACACAGAAAAAGGTAATTTCAAAATAGAAAATTTATAGTCTACTCATTTTGTTCCTAGCCTAGAATTTAGTTTGTGTTGGAGTCCTACGAAGTAATCTTAAAGTATCTAAAGCTATTATAAAGTGTAAATCCTACAAAAATCCTAATTAACGTGGTTTGAATGGATGAATATCAGGTTCTAGAAATACTATCACTTGTAATGATGTAAGTGGAGTATAGGAAATGTAAAGTGCAAAGTATAAAATAGGTCGGTGGAAAATAGGAGCTACACTCCTTTTTACCCTCTCCTGAGTGCATAAAGAATATTGATCAAAATGATTTTAATATCTTAAATGCCGTAATTAATCCTTCATAGAATTTTTCCCTAACATTTGCATCTCCCTACAAGACATATCAATCTATACCCCATATATAAATGTGACTACTTTAGCTGATTCTACCATAGCTCCCTCGAGTCATTATGTTTCTCAATACATTTTAACATTTCACTTTGCCAGAATGAAAAGTAAATGAAGATCAAAAGGTTAATCATCACAGTCAATAATCAAACGTAATTTTAAAGTACTTTTCAGTTCTATACATCCTACTTAATCATCACATGGAAAGGTAAAGAAATCTACTTAAGAAGCATGAGAGTAAGACCATACAGATTCATTGAAAAAAGAGAAAACCATTACCCAAAAGTTTAAACATAAAATACAAAAATAAATATGAACAATACTTATCTTTCTCTCCTTTACAATAATCTGAACATGCTTAACCAAGACTCTTATCGAACCCGGCCTGCTGCTCATGAAGGCTCTCCTTTTTCCTTTGCACAAGAAGAAAACGAAGGATTCTACAGCAAGCTAACCCTCACAATTTATCAATCTCTCCACATTCAAAAATCCTAGCAACCCCCTTTCACCATTCTTTCCAATTCTCGATGCATGCAAATTTGTATAACCTATTACTATGCATAAGAAACCACTCAACGTCCTCCTAGCAACTCCCCATGACAAGCTTCCTGAACTGTCAAAACTACTCCAAACAATTGTTGGCACCTAGCCTCCTTAGGGCTGGGGCCTAGGCACCAATTTGTTTATTTGCTGAAGAACTCATGGGCTCCTTTAGCGCATAGGCACCAGTATCGCGGTGCTTAGGCTCCAAGTGGTTGGCACCTAGGCGTCAACCTCTTGGGTTGTCCAATTGAGGGTCTGGTGCCTAGCCGCCTTGGGGTCTAGCGACTAGGCGACAGTCCTCAATTAAGCTCCTTCGCTTCAAGTCCCCTCCATATTTCCTCACTTCCATTACCTGTTTTATCGACAAAGAAAATATAAAATATACCTTTTTTAAAGTACAATACCATCCATAAAAATTTATAAATCATAAAGAATTATTAGTACACTTACCCAAACATCAGGAGACAGTTGGACCAGTCGTGGATCAAATATAAATCCCATGCGACCAAGATAATTGATGAGCTAAATTATTTGTTGTTTATGCATTCTAGCTCTAACTGTATGTAACTTTTTTTCTTGCAGAAGAGATTCTATTAGCTGAAAGAGAGTCGATCCCAGGCATCGGGCAGTATTACGATTCAAGATTGTGATTTGTCCGAGTACGACATGTGGAGAGACACAGTTGGATGGTAGAAGAACGGTCAAGTCTGTAGGCTCGGGTCACATAAATTTGCATACAATGCTCACTCCTCCACCAATGCATCTACAACTTATATGTCAACCACACAAATGGAGGACGTCTTTATGTGTGTTGCCGCATTCGCTAGTAATACTAAGGACCACTTCATTCTAATGACGTTGGAGTTAGATGAAAACATGAAGACCATGTTGAAGGCCGAGTTAGATGCATTCTAGCAGTGGGAAGTAGCATAGGAAGGAACCATTGGAGAAAGAAGATGAGGCATTAGTGGGGTTATTTTTAATTTTATTGTATATGATTATGTTGAACATTTAAGCATAAATTTTATTATTAATCAGTGATGTATTTATGTTAAATTAAATGAATATCTTTTATTTAGTAATTTGATTAGATAATTTACTATTTGAATTCAATTATAGTCTATTAAATGCTTGGATTGGTTAAGCTATGTTGTGATTGCAGATGTGACAATCAAAAATTGGAAATTTTATTTTCTTATGCTACAGGTTTTCGATTGATTACAATCAGTTTTGCGACAACTATTCAATTATTAGTCATCTTAGCTGCCGATTCATGCTATTGATTATATTTGCATCGAGTTACCGACAAGGATTTGGCAGATATTGCTTTGATACAAACCAACAACTAACTAAGGGTATCTTCATCGGTTATTCAACCAATGAGCCCTGGACACTGAACCAACAGAACACCTGCATCATAAAAACGACGGCCATGATTAATTTCTGTGGATTTTTCTTTGATTAATTTATGATGAAGTTCTCTTTGATTAACAAAAAATGGCAAAAAAATGATGGTGGCCCTTGCTTTCAAAATTATTTAAAAGCGATGATTACATTATATCTGTATGATGTAGGTAAATCAATGCCATTCGAAGTTCCGTCGGTTAAACAATTAATACAAACAAGCTTTTTAGCTAAGTCCATAAAAAAACATTGATCCATAAAACAATTAATAAGCGACGGGTTTTTTTGTCAATAACCGATGAAATGAGGCCGTTGGAAATGCACAACATTCCTGTAGTGTATAATAATGTGTTTATGATTATCATTAGTAAAGATCATCACCTTATGAGTGCTTTACTAAAGTCATTTTTAGATGATCATTTATGTTCCCTTAGATGATAATTCATTTTTGTTAAACTATTTACTCTAGATATTTTTGTGTATCCTACCAAATCATGTTTAATTTGTAGCTTATTTAAGTTAACGAAGGTTTATGATTATTATTAGTAAAGATCATCACCTTATGAGTGCTTTACTAAAGTCATTTTTAGATGATCTTTTATGTTCCCTTAGATGATAATTCATTTTTGTTAAACTATTTACTCTAGATATTTTTGTGTATCCTACCAAATCATGTTTAATTTGTAGCTTCTTTAAGTTAACAAAGTTATTTAACATTTTAATTAAAATTTTTTTTTAATACACACACACACATGCACACATGTGAAGAAATGTAATAAATTGCATAATCTTACTTAGTTTATTTAATTTTACATAAATTATACGTTAAAGGCTTTAATATAGATTATGACATTCATTAAAACTTAAATTTTTATGATTGTCAAAGGAAAAAATTATCTACAACTAAGTATGTGCCATCTTAATTAATAATTAGTCGTGTGTTAATGATTACATAGTTAGCCTTATGCCATATTTTTTAAGAAAAACCAAACATTTTTATTTCATAGTTGAAACTAAAAAAATTGGGAATCTCAAGAAAAGAACTAAGGAAATTGAAGGAAAAATAGGATTCATAGAAACCCAATGCCCAAAAGGCCACATATGTAAGATCTTAAAAAAACTAATATTAGCCTATCTCTAACTATGTAAGGTCACTAATAACTTAGAAGTAATTAATAAATACTTTGACAAAATACATACTCCTTTGACTAACGCCTTCCCGCCTTTACTTCACCATTTCAATTATGGTTAACTAAAGTGTGTGTGTGTGTGTGTGTGTGTGTGTCTATATATAAAGTCTTTGGTATCATTAAGATAATATAAGATATTCTCATTGATAGATTTTTACATTTATTGAGGTCTTGATACATTGAGCGGAAAAATATTAAGTTTATGAGGGAATCAATATATTTTTTGTCAAATTATGTTGAGTCTTAGAATTAGGTTTTAAGAGATAGAAAGATAATTCTAATAAAAAAATTGTAGAATAATAGCAGAGTCATAATGTTTTAGATGATTAAGTTTAATAAGGATATGTAGATATCTCTAGATCAATAAATTGATTTTATTAATCTAAATGATGGTTGCATTAAGGAATACATTAATTTAATTAAAATGATAAGCAAATAACTATTGTTGATTGTAACTAAATTTTAGTGGATTAAAGAGTAGCTTCTACGTAATTAATATGTATGTATGTGTGTGTGTGTGTNGCAATACATTTTAACATTTCACTTTGCTAGAATGAAAAGTAAATGAAGATAAAAAAATTAATCATCACAGTCAATAATCAAAAGTAATTTTAAAGTACTTTTCAGTTCTATACATCCTACTTAATCATCACATGGAAAGGTAAGGAAATCTACTTAAGAAGCATGAGAAAAAAACCATACAGATTCATTGAAAAAAGAGAAAACCACTACCCAAATGTTTAAACATAAAATACAAAAATAAATATGAACAATACTTATCTTTCTCTCCTTTACAATAATCTGAACATGCTTAACCAAGAATCTTATTGAACCCGACCTGCTGCTCTTGAAGGCTCTCATTTTTCCTTTGAACAAGAAGAAAAAAAATGATTCTACAACAAGCTAACCCTCACAATTTATCAATCTCCCCACATTCAAAAATCCTTGCAACCCCCTTTCACCAATCTTTCCAATTCTCGATGCATGCATATTTGTAAAACCGATTACTATGCATAAGAAACCACTCAACGTCCTCCTAGCAACTCTCCAGGACAAGCTTCTTGAACTGCCAAAACTACTCCAAGCATTCGCTGGCACCTAGGCTCCTTAGGGCTGGGGCATAGGCACCAATTTGTTTATTTGCTGAAGAACGCTTGGGCTCCTTTAGCGCCTAGGCACCAGTATCACGGCGCTTAGGCTCCAAGTGGTTGGCACCTACGCATCAACCTCTCGGGTTGTCCAGTTGAGGGTCTAGTGCTGAGCCGCCTTGGGGTTTGGCGACTCGGCGACAGTCTTCAATTAAGCTCCTTTCCTTCAAGTCCCCTTCATATTTCCTCACTTCCATTACTTGTTTCACTGACAAGAAAAACATAAATATACATTTTTTAAAGTACAATATCATCCATAAAAATTTATAAATCATAAGGAATTATTAGTACAATTATCCAAACATCAGGAGACAGTAGGACCAGTCATGGATCAAATATAAATCCCATGCGATCAAGATAATTGATGAGCTAAATTGTCTGTTGTTTATGCATTCTAGCTCTAACTGTATGTAACTTTTTTTCTTGTTGAAGAGATTCTAGTAGCTGAAAAGGAGTCAATCCCAGGCATCGGGAAGTATTACGATTCAAGATCGTGATTTGTCCAAGTACGACATGTGGAGAGACACAGTTGGATGATAGAAGAAGGGTCGAGTCTCCAGGCTCAGGTCACATAAATTTGCATACGATGCCCACTCCTCCACCAATGCATCTGCAACTTATATGTCAACCACACAAATGGAGGACGTCTCTATGTGTTTTTCCGTACTCCCTAATAATATTAAGGACCACTTCACTCTGATGACGTTGGAGTTAGAGGAAAACATGAAGATTATGTTGAAGGCCGAGTTAGATGCATTCTAGCAGTGGGAAGTAGCATAGAAAGGAACCATTGGAGGAAGAAGATGAGGCATTAGTGGGGATATTTTTTATTTTATTTGTATATGATTATGTTGAACATTTAAGCATACATTTTCTTATGAATCAGTGATGTATTTATGTTAAATAAAATGAATATCTTTTATTTAGTAATTTGATTAGATAATTTACTATTTGAATGAAATTATAGTCTATTAAATGCTTGGATTGGTTAAGTTATGTTGTGATTGCAGATGTGACAATCATAAATAGGAAAAAGAATACTTTTATTTTCTTATGCTACAGGTTTCTGATTGATTACAATCAATTTTGCGACGACTATTCAATTATTAGTCATCATAGCTGACGATTCATGGTATTGATTATATTTGCATTAAGTTACCGACAAGGATTTGACGGATATTGCTTTGATACAAACCAACAACTAACTAATGGTCTTTTCATAGGTTATTCAACAGACAAGCCCTGGACACTGAACCAACAGAACACATGTGTCATAAAAACGATGGCCATGGTTAATTTCTGATGGAGTTCTCTTTGATTAATTTATGATGAAGCTCTCTTTGATTAACAAAAACGACAAAAAATGATGGTGACGCTTGCTTTCAAAATTATTTAAAAGCAATGACAATTCATATAGATAAGTGTATCACATCAAAAACATAAAAAAACATTGATCCATAAAACAATTAATAAGCGACGGGTTTTTTTGTCAATAACCGACGAAATGAGGCCGTTGGAAATGCACAACATTCTTGTAGTGTATAATGATGTGTTTATGATTATTATTAATAAAGATCATCACCTTATGAGTGCTTTACGAAAGTCCTTTTTAGATGATCATTTCTATTCGCTTAGATGATAATTAATTTTTTTTAAACTATTTACTCTAGATATTTTTGTGTATACTACCAAATCATGCTTAATTTGTAGCTTATTTAAGTTAACAAAGTTATTTAACATTTTAATTAAAATAAATTTTTAATACACACACACACACACATGCACACATGTGAAGAAATGTAATAAATTGCATAATCAATCTTAGTTTATTTAATTTTACATAAACTATATGTTAAAGGCTTTAATACGGATTATGACATTCATTAAAACTTAAATTTTTATGATTGTCAAAGGAAAAATTTATCTACAACTAAGTATGTGCCATCTTAATTAATAATTAGTCATGTGTTAATGATTACATAGTTAGCCTTATGCCATATTGTTTAAGCAAAAGTGAACATTTTTATCTCTTAGTTGAAACTAAAAAATTGGGAATCTCAAGAAAAGAACTAAAGAAATTGAAGGAGAAATAGGATTCATAGAAACCCAATGCCCAAAAGGCCACATATGTAAGATCTTAAAAAAACTAATATTAGCCTATCTCTAACTATGTATGATCACAAATAACTTAGAAGTAATTAATAAATACTTGATAAAATACATAACTCCTTTGATTAACGCCTTCCCGCCTTTACTTCACCATTTCAATTATGGTTCATTAAAGTGTGTGTGTGTCTATATATAAAATCTTTGGTATCATTAAGATTATATAAGATATTCTCATTGATAGATTTTTACATTTATTGAGGTCTTGATACATTGAGCGGAAAAATATTAAGTTTATGAGGGAATCAATATATCATTTGTCAAATTATGTTGAGTCTTAGAAGTAGGTTGTAAAAGATAGAAAGATAATTCTAATAAAAAAAATTGTAGAATAATAGCTGGAGTCATAATGTTTTAGATGATTAAGTTTAATAAGGATATGTAGATATCTCTTGATCAATAAATTGTTTTTATTGATCTAATTGATGGTTACGTTAAGGAATACATTAACTTAATTAAAATGATAAGGAAATCTCCATTGTTGTTTGTAACTGAAATTTAGTGGATTAAAGAGTAGCTTCTACATAATTAATATGTATGTGTGTGTGTGTGTGTGTGTGTGTGTGTGTGTGTGTGTGTGTGTGTGCAAGAACTACTTTTGACCAAATAAGCAAATTATATATAAATTCTAAGAAACTCTTGGTCATCTTTCTTTGATGGTAAAAATAATATCCCTAAAGCTTATCTAGAAAATTTTAGCAAATAATTGAGTGACATCGGCATCAATCTACACTTGGAAAGTTAGTTTGGATAGAGTGGTCGTTAAAAAATCCATAAATATAGGTTCGTCCAATAATTTAATACAAGCAAGTAGATCAACTTAATGGGTATGAAACTTAAGGTGAGAAAATAATACTTAAAAGAAGTATTTTTTATTATAAAAGACCAAAATATAAATATTATTTGGAATCTTGAAACAAAATTATTCAACATTAAAGATTTTTTTGATAAAAAAATATGCCAACATACTTCTATTTCCATTTGAGTTCAATGAAAAAAAAAGAATTATGTTAGGATATAAAAAATTGCTCGAATTGATATTTAATTTTAAGAATCTAATTTATGAAAATTTTGCAAATTATTGATTGATATTAACAACCATCTACTATAGGAAAGATAGTTGAGATATAGAAACATTCGAAACATCAATACAATACCGAAATCCGAGTGAACAGATAATTGAATATATAAATGTATCAAACATACGAAGACAAAATAATATTTAAAAGGAGTAATTTATCATTTAAAAAAAACAAATATTCTTAGGTTATTTGCTAATCCTCTTTAAAAACTATTAACCATTCAAGCTTTTGACAAAAAACAAACTAGAGTAATCTTCCTGTCATTTAAGTTTAATTAAAGAATAATTTTATTGAATAATTAGAATAATGTTAGGATATGGAAATTTGGCCTAATAGCTATAGAATTTGGGGACATAAGAGCAAAATATGGAGGATGTGTACACACAATTTTTGTAGTAATAGAAAGCTGAAAGTGTTTTAAAGTAGTTTTATCTCCCATTAGTAATTTAAAAAGAAAATTGATCTTCAACTTTTACACTACTATGGGCATAATATTTTATTTATTTTATTTTGTTTCCTTTCATGTGTGATTATTTATTTTGTGCTTTTTTTTATTTCAATTAAATTATGAAAATATGCACAAAATGGCTATACTTAAAAAATATTAGATCATATTTGCTTTGAATCAAATCGTGACTAATTTTTCTCATGCCTAAATACTTTTTAGTTAACATGGAAGTTACAAAAAAGGCTCCAAGAAAAAACCAAGAAAAAGGACAATGGGAAGCTAATTTAGTTATACTCTAGTTTTTAATCCAAAGCATCATAGGTAGGAAAGACTTAGATGAGGATTTAGTCATACATAAGATATTCAAACGAAGTTATTTTGTATCTCTACGTAATACTTCCTAGCACTAAGTGAGTAGAAAATATATTTACTTTCTAATAGGATACTTCATCAAATATAATAAAAATAGTTAAAATTTCAATCAAATTAAAGTCATGTAAAGGAGGTTAATTATAAGAAAAATGTATAACAACTAAAATAATTATGCTTGAGTTTTTCTACAATAACTTTTTCCTCAAAGGAAAAGATGATATTTTTTATGAAGATAGAGGAAGGAGGTGGAAAAATAATTTTCAGGTAAAATCAAAATCTAAAGGCTAATCATAAATGATAGGCACAGTCTCCTAAGTTTATTTAAGTGGTGAGAGAATAGTTACAAGAGAATCATTGACAGTAAGAGAAAATTTGGTAGATACATGTAAATTTGAATCATTGATTAATAATGAAGAAATAATGCAAACTGAAAAGTTAGATGTAAATAGTAATATTGAAGAGCATGTTGAAGACTAAAGTTTTAGTATGACTCATTCTAATTACTATGCTCTTCATTTATGTTCTTAGAAGAATGATTAATAATAATTAAAGAAGAAAGAGCCTTTATAAATGGTTTCTTCTATATGTTATATGTATGTTTGACCCACCAAAGCAAACAATAAAAGACAAGATAATGATATCTTAAGCAACAAGTTTGATGCAACTTATTTAACAAGGAAAATAATGCATTCATATCTTTTTTACCCATAATGGATGAGATAAAAGTAATAAATATTGCATATAAAAAATGCTTAATTTATACCAACAAAAATTTTCATATTAAAAGAAGGGCTTTATTTGCTTCTCCTGATGAATACTAAGGGATGCATTCTAACATGCAATGAGGACATTTTATCTAATAATAATAGATTTACTAGAGGATAAATGTGATTAGATAGGCTAAATGGGCTAGCTTATATGCATGGACATACATCTGCATTCAAGGAGGAGGAAAATAAATTAAACCACATCATTCTATCTCATGGTTCATAATGAAATAAGCTGATTAGCCATATTATCTCTATTCAAAGCAACAATAATGTACATTTTTTCCTTTTGTTTGTATCACCCAATGGCCAGCTTGTGGTAGTTAGGGCAAATTTCCACTGCAATTTGGACTATATAAACCCCATAAACATCATATAATGCTCATATTATTCCCTGTTCACTTTTTTGACTTCTTAACAATTTGATTCTTAAAACTTTGTTGAGATTCGATTATTTTGTGCCATTTCTTTTTCCTATTTGTCAGAATCGATCGAAAGTTCAGGTTATAAATTATTATTTAAAAATTATTTTTACTTTTTTAGTTGGGTTTTATGTATAAAAGTTTGATCAGCCGCATGCACTTTTGCATATTTTGTTGTTTTTTATTTGCTTGCTCCTTAGTTTTTCTTAATTCATAAAACATAAGCTCTAATTTCTGAATTTTTTACAATTTCTTCAAGATGTTATGGGTATTTAAATTGACTTAATTGACACTTATAAAAGTTTATTTATGTGTATAATGTCTTTGTTTATTTTTTTTTTCAGAAAATAATAAGACAATAACTTTACGTGTCAATTCGGGTCAGCGGGTCAGGTTACGGTTTGACCCGACAATGATTTGACCTGAAAAAGGTCAAACTGACTCGACCCGAATAATAATTGGGTCAAAACTAAAACCTGAATATGACCCAAAACCGAGTTGACCCGCTAAACAAAACCCGACCCAAACTTTCGTGCTTATTTGGGTCAAGTTTTGATTTTCGGGTTCAAACCAAACCGACCCCAACCCAAATAATGAACGGATAGAATTCTCTTACTCGAACCCAACTCGAAAAACATTTGGGTCAACCTTAACCCAAAATTTTTAAGTCGAGTTCAAATCGTGTCGGCGTGTCTGATCAGTTTTTGACAACCCGAATAACAACCAAAAAAAAAGTTATACCATCTGTGAAATTGGAATAATGAACCCTAAAAACAAAAATATAGCTATTTGTTGGGATATGATTACTTAAGCACAACAATTCTGCATAGACTAACTCGTGTATTTTAAAAAAGAAAATGTCACCCATGTATAACTATGATAAACTTACGATGCATAAGAGGTATATCCTGCTGATCATCGCCCATGGCATTGACAAGTGAAGTTCTGCTACAACTAGAAGATGACTCGCAGTTCGTACGTAAGACTTGACTCCCTAAACTGTATCCCTGTAATTTATATATATCAAAAAACATACATTGGAAAGTAATTCAATAAAACAGCTATTTGAATGCGGAATCTTTTTTTTCCAACTCTTGTGCCAGGCTGTGTAAACTGAACCATGTACTTATCATCTCAGAAAACGTCAAAAGAGGAAATCCTCCTTTAGCTATTGGCAACTATAAATACATGAGAAAAATGGCCTTTAATGTTTCCATATTGGGATNGCCAACTCTTGTGCCAGCCTGTGTAAACTGAACCATGTACTTATCATCTCAGAAAACGTCAAAAGAAGAAATCCTCCTTTAGCTATTGGCAACTATAAATACATGAGAAAAATGGCCTTTAATGTTTCCATATTGGGATATGTTTGTTGTTTAAGTATTAATATCATTTGTCTTACAGTTTTGAAAGTTGGCCATTTTTATAATGTTTTGTACATCAAACGAAACTCTTTTTCAGCATATTTATTTAGTTTGTTAGAAGTTAAGATGACCTTGATCCCTAAATGTAATAAATGCTGCTGATAACATTTTGGACTTTGAAAAAATGGTTAAATTCTGTAGAGAATTGTTCTAAAGATCTTGAACAAATAAATTATTTTGTTAAGAAGTTATAAGGAATAAATTATTTTTTTTTTATAACTCCTAACACTCCCCCTCAAGTTGAAACGTGGTTGAAAATCACGTTCAACTTGAATTTGAAAACATCAAACAATGGGCGATGAAGATCCTGTAAAATAGAACTTGAAGTATTCATCCTGTACTGCGGTTGTATTTGACTGCAGTTATTGCAGTGTCTGTAGATAAGAAGAAGGTTTCTACAGATAATACTGCCAGGAAATTTGCTTTATCTGTAGCAACTTTCTGCCTTCCGCCTATCTTTCAACGTGATTTTCAACCATATTTAAACTGAGGAGTGTTAGGAGTTATAATAAAAAATATTTTATTCTTTATAACTTCCTAACATATTTGCTGATCAGAAGCATTTTCTGAATGCATAGCTGTCGATTAAAACTAATTCTCATATATTTTACGAGAGTTATGTAAATAACAATAACTAATATTATGAAGAAGAGATGTGGAACCTGAAGTTTTTGAAGTGGAATTGACTGAGGAAGAGCTCCCATATTCACGGAAAGCAAATTCCCACAATGCCCGCATCTCACTGTCACAATCGCAGACAAATTGCTCCCTGGAACACTCACCTGAAACATTAAATAAAGACTGCATTTCATCATTTGAGCAAATAGATTACATTGCAATAATCTAAAGCATTATAGCTAAAAAGTCTAAATTCGAATTAAAAGCTGCATGCTATTAATTCCTCCCCCCTCCTTTTCTGCGCACACCCTCCTGACCAACTTCTGCTCCATAATAAATAAAAGCAAGCGC
Source organism: Phalaenopsis hybrid cultivar (assembly GCA_002079205.1). Taxonomy (NCBI): domain Eukaryota; kingdom Viridiplantae; phylum Streptophyta; class Magnoliopsida; order Asparagales; family Orchidaceae; genus Phalaenopsis; species Phalaenopsis hybrid cultivar. The sequence goes on from JXCR01130229.1 coordinate 171,709, forward strand.
AGATGAAACAATGCGAAGAAAGAGAGTGGAAAATGATGTGACAGAAGAGCCATTACATGTATCTCTACCACCATCTCTTTATCTCCTCCCACATTCACATCAACAGCAAATATCGCATGAAAGCAAGAATTCGATGGTAAATGATTAGTTCTTTCAGATTTTGTCCGGACGTTCAGCATGCACTCACACGGAAATCAAGATGGTTTTTNACTAATCATAAATGATAGGCACAGTCTCCTGAGTTTATTTAAGTGGTGAGAGAATAGTTACAAGAGAATCATTGACAGTAAGAGAAAATTTGGTAGATACATGTAAATTTGAATCATTGATTAATAATGAAGAAATAATGCAAACTGAAAAGTTAGATGTAAATAGTAATATTGAAGAACATGTTGAAGACTAAAGTTTTAGTATGACTCATTCTAATTACTATGCTATTCATTTATGTTATTAGAAGAATGATTAATAATAATTAAAGAAGAAAGAGACTTTATAAATGGTTTCTTCTATATGTTATATGTATATTTGACCCACCAAAGCAAACAATAAAAGACAAGATAATGATATCTTAAGCAACAAGTTTGATGCAACTTATTTAACAAGGAAAATAATGCATTCATATCTTTTTTACCCATAATGGATGAGATAAAAGTAATAAATATTGCATATAAAAAATGCTTAATTTATACCAACAAAAATTTTCATATTAAAAGAAGGGCTTTATTTGCTTCTCCTGATGAATACTAAGGGATGCATTCTAACATGCAATGAGGACATTTTATCTAATAATAATAGATTTACTAGAGGATAAATGTGATTAGATAGGCTAAATGGGCTAGCTTATATGCATGGACATACATCTGCATTCAAGGAGGAGGAAAATAAATTAAACCACATCATTCTATCTCATGGTTCATAATGAAATAAGCTGATTAGCCATATTATCTCTATTCAAAGCAACAATAATGTACATTTTTTCCTTTTGTTTGTATCACCCAATGGCCAGCTTGTGGTAGTTAGGGCAAATTTCCACTGCAATTTGGACTATATAAACCCCCATAAACATAATTTAATGCTCATATTATTCCCTGTTCACCTTTTTGACTTCTTAACAATTTGATTCTTAAAACTTTGTTGAGATTCGATTATTTTGTGCCATTTCTTTTTCCTATTTGTCAGAATCGATCGAAAGTTCAGGTTATAAATTATTATTTAAAAATTATTTTTACTTTTTTTAGTTGGGTTTTATGTATAAAAGCTTGATCAGCCGCATGCACTTTTGCATATTTTGTTGTTTTTTATTTGCTTGTTCCTTAGTTTTTCTTAATTCATAAAACATAAGCTTTAAATTCCTGAATTTTTACAATTTCTTCAAGATGTTATGGGTATATAAATTGACTTAATTGACACTTATAAAAGTTTATTTATGTGTATAATGTCTTTGTTTATTTTTTTTTTCAGAAAATAATAACACAATAATGTTACGTATCAATTCGGGCCAGCGGGTCAGGTTACGGTTTGACCCGACAATGATTTGACCTGAAAAAGGTCAAACCGACTCGACCCAAATAATAATTGGGTCAAAAACTAAAACTTGAATATGACCCAAAACCGAGTTGACCCGCTAAACCAAACCCGACCCAAACTTTCGTGCTTATTTGGGTCATGTTTTGATTTTCGGGTTCAAACCAAACCGACCCCAACCCAAATAATAAACGGATAGAATTCTCTTACTCGAACCCAACTCGAAAAAAATTTGGGTCAACCTTAACCCAAAATTTTTTAGTCGAGTTCAAATCGTGTCGGCGTGTCTGATCAGTTTTTGACAACCCGAATAACTACCAAAAAAAAAAGTTATACCATCTGTGAAATTGGAATAATGAACCCTAAAAACAAAAATATAGCTATTTGTTGGGATATGATTACTCAAGCACAACAATTCTGCATAGGTAAACTCTGGTATTTTAAAAAAGAAAATGTCACCCATGTATAACTATGATAAACTTACGATGCATAAGAGGTATATCCTGCNATGACAATTGTGACTAATTAGAAAATGAAATCATAGTAATGATGATTTCCCCAATTGTTTCCTTGAAATCCTAAACCTTTGAAAGGCAACATCTTTCCACAGAAGATGGATACCCTAATGAAACTAGTGAAATAGAAACCAAAAATATTCTTCCTTCTTTGATCCTATAGCTCCNAGAACTACTTTTAACAAAATAAGCAAATTATATATAAATTCTAAGAAACTTTTGGTCATTTTTCTTTAATGGTAAAAATAATATCCCTAAAGCTTATCTAGAAACTTTTAGAAAATAATTGAGTGACATTGACATCAATTTACACTTTGAAAGTTAGTTTGGATAGAGTGGTCGTAAAAATATCCATAAATATAGGTTCGCCTAATAATTTAATACAAGCACGTAGATGAAATTAATGGGTATGAAACTTAAGGTGAGAAAATAATATTTAAAAGAAGTATTTTTTATTATAAAAGACAACATTAAAGATTTTTTTGATAAAAAAAATATGCCAACATACTTCTATTTCCATTTGTGTTTAATGAAAAAAATAGAATTATGTTAGGATATAAAAAATTGCTCTAATTGTTATTTGATATTAGTAATCAAATTTATGAAAATTTTGTCAAATTATTGAGTGATATTAATAACCATCTACTATAGGAAAGATAGTTGAGATATAGAAACATTAGAAACATCAATACAATAACGAAATCCGAGTGAACAGATGATTGAATATATAAATGTATGAAGCTTAAGAAGACAAAATAATATTTAAAAGAAGTAATTTATTATTCAAAAAAAACAAAAATTCAAAGCTTATTTGCTAATCCTCTTTAAAAACTATTAACCATTCAAGCTTTTGACAAAAATAAACGAGAGTAATCTTCCTAATATTTAAGTTTAATTAAAGAATAATTTTAATGAATAATTAGAATAATGTTAGGATATGGAAATTTTGCCTAATAGCTATAGAATTTGTGGACATAAGAGCAAAATATTGAGGATGTGTACACAAGATTTTTGTAGAAAAAGAAAGTTGAAAGTGTTTTAAAGAAGTTTGATCTCCCATCAGTAATTTAAAAAGAAAATTGATCTTCAACTTTTATACTACTATGGGCATAATATTTTATTTATTTTATTTTTTTTCCTTTCATGTGTGATTATTTATTTTGTGCTTTTTTTTTATTTTCAATTAAATTATGAAAATATGCACAAATTGGCTATACTTAAAAAATATTAAATCATATTTGCTTTGAATCAAATTGTGACTAATTTTTCTCACGCCTAAATACTTTTTAGTTAAAATGGAAGTTACAAAAAAGGCTCCAAGAAAAAACAAAAAAAATGGACACATGGGAAGCAAATTTAGTTATACTCTAGTTTCTAATCCAAAGCATCATAGGTAGGAAAGACTTAGATGGGGATCTAGTCACACATAAGGTATTCATACGAAGTTATTTTGTATCTCTACATAATACATTCTAGCACTAAGTGAATTGAAAATATTTTTAATTTCTAATAGGATACTTCATCAAATATAATAAAAATAGTTAAAATTTCAATCAGATTAAAGTCATGTAAAGGAGGTTAATTATAAGAAAAATGTATAACAATTAAAATAATTATGCTTGAGTTTTTCTACAACAATTTTTTCCTCAAAGGAAAAGATGACATGTTTTATGAAGACAGACTAATCATAAATGATGGGCACAATCTCCTGAGTTTATTTAAGTGGTGAGAGAATAGTTACAAGAGAATCATTGACAGTAAGAGAAAATTTGGTAGATACATGTAAATTTGAATCATTGATTAATAATGAAGAAATAATGCAAACTGAAAAGTTAGATGTAAATTGTAATATTGAAGAGCATGTTGAAGACTGAAGTTTTAGTATGACTCATTCTAATTACTATGCTCTTCATTTATGTTACTATAAGAATGATTAATAATAATTAAAGAAGAAAGAGCCTTTACAAATGGTTTCTTCTATATGTTATATGTATGTTTGACCCACCAAAGCAAACAATAAAAGACAAGATAATGATATCTTAAGCAGCAAGTTTGATGCAACTTATTTAACAAGGAAAATAATGCATTCATATCTTTTTTACCCATAATGGATGAGTAAAAGTAATAAATATTGCATATAAAAAATGCTTAATTTATACCAAAAAAGAATTTATATTAAAGGAAGGGCTTTATTTGCTTCTCCTGATGAATACTAAGGGATGCATCCTAGCATGCAATGAGGACATTTTATCTAATAATAATAAATTTACTAGAAGATAAATGTGATTAGATAGGCTAAATGGGCTAGCTTATATGCATGGACATACAACTGTATTCAAGGAAAAGGAGGAAAATAAATTAAACCACATCATTCTATCTCATTGTTCAGAATGAAATAAGCTGATTAGCCATATTATCTCTATTCAAAGCAACAATAATGTACATCTTTTTCCTTTTCTATGTATCACCCAACGGCCAGCTTGCGGAAGTTAGGGCAAATTTTCACTGCAATTTGGACTATATGAATCACATAAACATCATATAATGCTCATATTATTCCCTGTTCACTTTTTTTACTTCTTAACAATTTGATTCTTAAACCTTTGTTGAGATTCGATTATTTTGAGTCATTTTTGTTCCTATTCGTTAGAATCGATCGAAAGTTCAGGTTATAAATTATTATTTAAAAATTATTTTTACTTTTTTTTAGTTGGGTTTTATGTATAAAAGCTTGATCAGCCGCATGCACTTTTGCATATTTTGCTGTTTTTTATTTGCTTGTTCCTTAGTTTTTCTTAATTCATAAAACATAAGCCTTAAATTTCTGAATTTTTGCAATTTCTTGAAGATGTTATGGGTATATAAATTGACTTAATTGACACTTATAAAAGTTTATTTATGTGTATAATGTCTTTGTTTAATTTTTTTTCAGAAAATAATAACACAATAACTTTACGTGTCAATTCGGGTCAGCGGGTCTGGTTACGATTTGACCAAAAAATGATCTGACCTGAAAAAGGTCAAACCGACTCGACCCTAATAACAATTGGGTCAAAAACTAAAACCTGAATGTGACCCAAAACCGAGTTGACCCGCTAAACCAAACCCGACCTAAACTTTCGTGCTTATTTGGGCCATGTTTTGATTTTCGGGTTCAAACAAACTGACCCCAACCCAAATAATAAACCGATAGAATTCTCTTACTCGAACCCAGCTCGAAAAAAGTTTGGGTCAACCTTAACCTAAAATTTTTCAGTCGAGTTCGAATCGTGTTGGCGTGTCCGATCAATTTTTGACAACCCGAATAACTACCAAAATAAAAAGTTATACCAACTGTGAAATTGGAATAATGAATCCTAAAAACAAAAATCTAGCTATTTGTTGGGATATGATTACTTATGTACAACAATTCTACATAGGTAAACTCGTGTATTTTAGAAAAGAAAATGTCACCCATGCATAACTATGATAAACTTACGATGCATAAGAGGTATATCCTGCTGATCATCGCCCATGGCATTGACAAGTGAAGTTCTGCTACAACTAGAAGATGATTCGCAGTTTGTACGTAAGACTTGACTCCCTAAACTGTATCCCTGTAATTTATATATAAAAAAAAACATAAATTGGAAAGTAATTCAATAAAACAGCTATTTGAATGCGGAATCTTTTTTTCCAACTCTTGTGCCAGCCTGTGTAAACTGAACCATGTACTTATCATCCCAGAAAACGTCAAAAGAAGAAATCCTCCTTTAGCTATTGGCAACTATAAATACATGAGAAAAATGGGCCTTTAATGTTTCCATATTGGGATATGTTTGTTGTTTAAGTATTAATATCATTTGTCTTACAGTTTTGAAATTTGGTCATGTTTATAATGTTTTGTACATCAAACGAAACTCTTTTTCAGCATATTTATTTGGTCTGTTAGAAGTTAAGATGATCTTGATCCCTAAATGTAATAAATGCTGCTGAAAAAATGGTTAAATGTTGTGGAGAATTGTTCTAAGGATCTTGATAACAACTTTATAAAATATGGAACAAATAAATTATTTTGTTAGGAAGTTATAAGGAATAAATTATTTCTTTTTATAGCTCCTAACACTTTCTCTTAAGTTGAAACATGGTTGAAAATCACGGTCAATTTGAATTTGAAAACATCAATCAATGGGCGATGAAGGTCGTATAATATAGAACTTGAAGTATTTATCTTGTACTGCGGTTGTATTTGACTGCAGTTATTGTAGTGTCTGTAGATGAGAAGAAGGTTCATACAGATAATGCTGCAAGGAAATTTGTATTATCTGTAGGAACCTTCCACCTTCCGCCTATCTTTACATGATTTTTAATCATGTTTCAACCTCAGAGAGAGTGTTAGAAATTAAAATAGAAAATATTTTATTCCTTATAACTTCCTAACATATTTGTTGTTCAGAAGCATTTTCTGGATGCATAGCAGTCGATTCAAACTAATTCTCATATATTTTACGAGAGTTATGTAAATGACTATAGCTAGTATTATGAAGAAGATATGTGGAACCTCAAGTTTTTGAAGTGGAATTGACTGAGGAAGAGCTCCCATATTCACGGAAAGCAAATTCCCACAATGCCCGCATCTCACTGTCACAATCGCAGACAAATTGCTCCCTGGAACACTCACCTGAAACATTAAATAAAGACTGCATTTCATCATTTGAGCAAATAGATTACATTGCATTAATCTAAAGCATTACAGCTAAAAAGTCTAAATTCGAGTTAAAAGCTGCATGCTATTAATTCCTCCCCCCTCCTTTTCTGCGCACACCCTCCTGACCAACTTCTGCTCCATAATAAATAAAAGCAAGCGCAGATGAAACAATGCGAAGAAAGAGAGTGGAAAATGATGTGACAGAAGAGCCATTACATGTATCTCTACCACCATCTCTCTTCCTTTCTCTCTTTATCTCCTCCCACATTCACATCAACAGCAAATATCGCATGAAAGCAAGACTTCGATGGTAAATGATTAGTTCTTTCAGATTTTGTCCGGACGTTCAGCATGCACTCACACAGAAATCAAGATGGTTTTTTGGTTTGCTTGAATGTTTAAATTTCATATTTTGTTTGAATTGTTTTCATCAAAAGTTTAGATTTTGTGGTATTGAAAAGTAATTATTGCTCTTAGAAAAGCTCTTCAACACTATGATTTATCACATATAAAGATGTTAGAAGGGTGTTACTGCATTTAAATATATTTTCTTTCAAAAAGAGAACATGAACTCAGGAGTGCTATGCAAAAGAAAATTTATATTTTAAAAATTAAAAATTGCAAAATAATGAAAAAGTCTTGAGGATATCAGTTTTATTAAGTTGTAGAGTGCTAAGGATGTGCTAAATTATATGCTAGACTATACATTAATTCTTTCATTATGAATTAAGACACTAGAATATGTGTTGTGTGATCCAGAAGCTTAAGTGGGTTCATTTTCTTATTATCTAGTTCTAAGCATCTAGTAACTAGACTGCAAGTTGTATAATTTATAATTTCATAGAACCTTACTTCAATCTATTAATTGAAAATAGTATTTAAATTTATCAAGTCTTACTGTTAGTTTAATAATTTCAGACCAAGTACCCTAAATGTTGCTCTTCTTAAATAGAAGAAATGGAAAATGTTCATCTATGAGAGAGAAACTAGTGACAATTGTGATTAATTAGAAAATGAAATCATAGTAGTGATGATTTCCCCAATAGTTTCCTTGAAATCCAAAACCTCTTAAAGGCAGCATCTTTCCACAGAAGATGGATACCCTAATGAAACTAGTAAGACAGAAACCAAAAATATTCTTCCTTCTTTGATCTACAAAAATCGCCAAATTTATGCATGCACCTATATGTGTGCACCTATAGCTCCATTTAGTAATTATAAACAATATAACACCCTTCATATACAAAGACCAACTTACCTATATTTTGTGAAGAGAAAAAAAAAAAAAAAAAAGAGATTTAATCAATGAAAAATACCAAACATGTCCATCTTGCTCTAAGAAAATTTCTAAACAGATTATTATCTGGGAAATTATAGAACGGGAAAGCTTTTGGAATTTAAGATATGTTGTGAGAAAGTATGTATACCACAAGGATGGTATTGCAGAAGTTGCAGTGAACATAGCAAACATTGGCCGGAAAAGCAGGAGCAGACATTCTTCAATGAGCGCGTTGCGATGCTTCTTTGAATCCTCAGATCTATTGGAGATGATTTGAAAAGCTAATGCTTGCTGTTGTTGGTTTTATATGTTCCAAAAGAGTTAGGTTTGGTTTTTTTACTTTTACCTTCTCTTTCTTTCATTATAACTGAGATAACAAAGTCTACAATATGCAGGTAATAGTTTTTGGAAGAGGAGATGGATGTGGGGATGATATAATAGATGACACTTATGAAAGTTTAGGTGGTGGGGAGCAGGAAAGTAATGATTGAAGTAATGAGTGGGCAAGTCTGATGTCTCCATTTTCTCCCTCTTATCTTCTGTTTTCTCTCCCTGGATCTCACACTTTCTCTGTCCACCCAGCCCATAGGTTAGAAATGGTTTTTCAAACTTGGGTTTTTGTGGAGCTTCTTGACGAAGGATAGGAAAGAGAGGGTTACAGTGGTCCTATTAAATAAGAGGAGAAAAATTAAAGAGGAGTGAAATTGTGAAAGTTTTGTATGAAGAATTTTTGGATATTGTCGTGTTAATTTAGGAATGTAGAGCAACTATATAGTTTTTTGTCACATTCTCTATCAAATTTTGAGTAAAACATCTTTGGATGGATTTTTGCTCGACCGGAATTAGTATGAGAAAACATGTCACGATTTAAATACAATCGAGCTGATATTACTCGAAAAAAAATGTAAACATTTAACTTGAAGAAGTGGTTGCAATCTCATGTACATCCTAAAAAATTAGAAAACACACGAATCTACAATAAAATTATTTCTTAAACTAGATCATCAAATTAATATATATATATAT
>JXCR01130229.1:181038-202476 GCA_002079205.1 Phalaenopsis hybrid cultivar
TATATATATATATTCGCCTTGGTTTTCCCTTGGAGGCATTCTCCTCCATTTCCTTCACACGTGAAGCCTCCTAGCATCCGAGGCTCTCCATGGTTCATCGGTCATTCGATCGAATTTATCCGGTCGCAAAATGTCTATCAACAATCTTATGATTGGTGTATTGAGAAATTGATAAGAGTCACCTCTCAATTTTCTCCCCGTCAGCCACAAGAGTTTTCAAGAGTGTTTTCTTTTTTCTTACTGACACATCTTGAGGAGTGACACTAATAACCTAGTAATTGGTGCAAGATCCGATCATAAACTATTTTTTCCAGTCTTTTGTCTTATTCTCCAGCTCTAGGATTTGGAGTATGTAATTGGCAAAAAATTGCACAATGTCGTCCTTATCGATCTTTAATGAAAAAAAGTAGTTAAACAAGTTAGTGGACCATAGGATGGCTAAGCGATGGCATAAAACAACGAACAACATAATCATTGTGATTGAATTTATTATGGCTTTGGTTGGAATCACACCATACTGATTGAAAATAAATTTCAACTCGGCCATCATTCCAAATATCCAAATATCTCGATATTTAAAAAGGAAGTTATACCAGATCACATCAAATATATATTTAAATTTAAAATATACTAGAACTTTATTTTATTTAAAATGAAAGAAACAATTATAACCACTATTTGAAAAGAAGATATTATATCCAATAGACACAACCATTTATTAAAATTAAAAAAATGGTTATATTAACTACCTGTGACTAGAAAAAAAACATTAAATACCCCCGAACCATTGGGGTAAAGGGGATATTGGTGTAATTGTATACTAAATCCATCAATGATTATAAGTAGGGGTATTTGATGAATAAATGTCATACACTCTTCTCTCTGAATTTTCATTGGACCTATGTTTTCTCATCTCTGTTACCCCTTTTCTTCCAAACTTTCACACTCAAAACTCTCGGGATATGACCACTACGACAATTCAGAATACAACAATTACTAACATATTCTTAACAAATTTATATGAAATTATCCATTAATTTTAGCCTGCAATAACAAGAAATTTTCCATTTGTAATTTTCTCTCTCAACCAATTCAAAGCATGCTTCTCGACATGCCCACATGCTACAAGGCATGCAAATATTTGCAAAATCAGGTGCACATCTAAGACCCGTGTGCGTTTATTGTTCATTAAAGGCCTCAAATTCGTGAATGAGCACATAAGAAGTCGATAAAAGTGATTAGATAAGCTCAGATATTAGAGAAAAATTTGTATACGTAAGATGTACGCAACGCTGCGTACTTCAGGGAGATTGTTCAGACGGCATTGATGGTTATATTCACGTTATACCCCCCGTAGCCTCCCTGTAACCTACCTGTAACCTAGAAATATATGAAAATAGAAGCACGAAGCTTATTAGAAGGTACAGATAGATTAGAGGTATGTCATAGTCATGTTACAAGGGGTATACGTAGATATAACCTTGCAATATCCTCCGAATAACCTCCATAACGTACATAACATTGCGTACGTCTTACGTACTCAAATTTTTCTCCAAATATTAACTACCTTGCATTTAATATAAAGACCATTTTTAAAATACATCATTGATATTGGCTGTTCAGATGTTTTCGGTTTTATTTTTCGTTTTTAACTTTTTCCTTGCACGCTATTTCTAGTGCAGGATGGCTGGGTGCCACTCTTTTTTGCAGTAGTCTTTGTCTAAGCAGACCATCAGTGCGAAAATAGGCCAGCAATAGTCCGGTTACATGATGTCAGCATACTAAAGTTTATGGTGTGTCATATTGATGGGACGGTTGAAATCCATGAAGTTGTAGAAATCATCGACAAGGAAATGCTGAACCGCCCAAGTTTAACGGCACTAGCGCTCTTAATGTGACATGTAAAAGGCAATCTGCTCGAAGCCACAAATAAATAAATAAATAATGTTTGGGTCATGTGATAATAAACAATATAATCTGTTTGGGACAGTTTGTGCGTTTCAGGATAAATAACTTATTCTCAAACGTGGTCTGTGGGTCGACCGCATGGGTAGACCCGCGGCCTGCATCTAGTGTTAAAAACTCAAACGCGGCAGATAGCGTTTTCAAAAACGTGCAAACCAAATGGTTAGACGGCATTTTCAAAAACATCGCCGCACCTATAAGCTGCCCCAAACGGGCCATAAATGAAAATATCAGAGTGGTGGAGCCCATGTTTTGTCTTGTGTGTGTTGGGCACGTGTTACTTTTGTTTTCTTTTGTATAATTATACGAAGTTAAGTTTTTTGTGAATCTATTTTTATTTTGTCATTCCATAGAATGTGTCAAACAAACTATTCCTTGAAAATAATATTGGAAGAGGTTAAGATTATTTGGGAGCACAACGAACATAAAATAGGGGTGCCTTAGAATGATATTCGGGTGATAATGCATTCAATAGTATATAGTTCAACACTATAGGCACTAATGAAAAGGTTCACTATTGGGAATAGGATTCTAGAGATTTTGAGCACAAATATGCTTAGGAAAGAATGATTGATTTTTTCTTAGATTAAGCTTTTGTGTGTGTACCATACCAATATGAATCATATGAAAACAAATAGTTTAATATAAGAAAATATGATCTTTTATGTTATATATATATANTCCATTTTCACACGTGAAGCCTCCTAGCATCCGAGGCTCTCCATGGTTCATCGGTCATTCAATCGAATTTATCCGGTCGCAAAAACTCTATCAACAATCTTATAATTGTTGTATTGAGAAACTGATAAGAGTCACTTCTCAATTTTCTCCTCGTCAACCACGAGTTTTCAAGAGTGTTTTATTTTTTCTTACCGACACATCTTGAGGAGTGACACTAATCAACTAGTAGTTGGTGCAAGATCCGACCATAAACTGTTTCTTCCGGTCTTTTGTCTTACTCTCTAGCTCTAGGATTTGGAGTATGCAATTGGCAAAAAATTGCACAATGCCGTCCTTATCGATCTTTAATGAAAAAAAGTAGTTAAACAAGTTAGTCGACCATAGGATGGCTGAGCGATGACAGAAAACAACGAACATCATAATCACTGTGATTGAATTCATTATGGCTTGGGTTGGAATCACAACATACTGATTGAAAATAAATTTCAACTCGGCCATCATTCCAAATATCCAAATATCTCGATATTCAAAAAGGGAGTTACACCGGATCACATGAAATATTTATTTAACTTTAAAATATACTAGAACTTTATTATAATAACAACTATTCGAAAAGAAAATATTTAATAAAAGAGTCTTCAGCCACTTGAGCCTAGACATGTCCCCAACTAAGTAGGCATTTGAAAAAAGACCGCCGCCAAGCCTGAGATAATTGCCACAATTGGTTTCTTGTTGATCTCGACTAACCGACAACTCCACCTGAGGGCCACCATACTTTCAACTTGAGCCTTGAATGATATTATCTAGTCCCTTGGTAGTGCGCTCAAAAGAGTCCACAATCTCATTCCTCAGTGCTCCAATGACCCAAAGGACTGTTGTTGACCTCCAAGCATTCCTTGTAAAGTATTGATAAGATCGGCCAGCTGGTTGATCACATTGCCAATCATTAGTTGGTTCTCTCTGGTTGACTAGTGAAGCACAATTGTTGAAATTACAACAACATTGGTCGACCCCGACATCGAAGAGCTGATTTTCTACACTTCGAGTGAAGGAGAATCATAAATCTCTACTATACCAATTTTTTTGAGAATATTAGTTACCGTTTACAAGATCAAATTAACCTGACGAGACTCTTTCATGATGATCGGAACATGATCTGTGAGNCTGTTGAAATTACAACAACATTGGTCGACCCCGACATCGAAAAGCTGATTTTCTACACTTCGAGCGAAGGAGAATCATAAATCTCTACTATACCAATTTTTTTGAGAAAATTAGTTACCGTTTACAAGATCAAATTAACCTGACGAGACTCTTTCATGATGATCGGAACATGATCTGTGAGAGGAGCCGAAAGTCCTCGATTTTCCTCCATTCTTGTTGCTTTTTCTAGCCGATCAACATTAGGGCAAGCAAAAGATGCAACTTGATCATTTAAGTCAATCACATACTCCTTGTCTTTCTTATTTCTCACAACTATCATCTTCTTCTTTGTCTTTTCACTTACAGAGGCAGGAGAAGGATGAGGAGAAAGTTGAAACCCATCCAAAGTCATCAGAAGCGCCTCAACATCAGAACAGTCTGGAGATCTCACGTCAAACATGGAGGCATTTTGAAATCCGATATCGAAAAGTGAAGGGAAGAATGATGACCCTCTTTTTATAGTTTTGATAGGTACAAAAAACTAGAAAGTAATTTTTGCAATTTGATGAGATTTAATTAACCATTTTTTTGACATTTTATAGTTACCAAAGAGTGAGAAAATAAAAGAACTAATATGTCGTCAGAAAAAATGTTAGCACAAATCCTAAAGAGGTCAAACTGTTTGAGAGGATTTCATTGTTTCTGACCTGAATTCCATGCTAAAGATTATATTCAATCGATTAACTCAGCTCGTTTTCCCCGACGACCGATCATCAAACCTAAATGACCGGTTGAATCAGTCAATCTTGGTCAGGAACAAGGTACACAAATTAGAAGTAAAAGTTAGTCTTTTATTATATCCAGTAGACACAACTATTTATTAAAATGGCGCCCATTCAGTTAACTGTATTAAAAAAAATGGTTATATTAACTACCTGAGACTAGGAAAAAACAATAAATACCCCCGAACAATTGGGGTAAAGGGGATATGGTGTAATTGTATACTAAATCCATCAATGATTATAAATAGGGGCTATTTGATGAATAAATGTTATACACTCTTCTCTCTGAATTTTCATTGGACCTATTTTTTCTCATCTCTGTTACCCCTTTTCATCCAAACTTTCAAACTCAAAACTCTTGGGATATGTCCACTACGACAATTTAGAATCCAACAATTACAAACATATTCTTAAAAAATTTATATGAAATTATCCATTAATTTTAGCATGCAATAACAAGAAAATTTCCATTTGTAATTTTCTCTCTTAACCTATTCAAAGCATGCTTCTCGACATGCCCAGATGCTACAAGCCATGCAAATATTTGCAAAATCAGGTGCACATCTAAGACTCGTGTGCGTTTATTGTACATCAAAGGCCTCAAATTCATGAATGAGCACATAAGAAGTCGATGAAAGTGATTTGATAAGCTCAAATATCAGAGAGAAATTTGTGTAAGTAAGACGTACGCAACGCTGCATACTTCAGAGAGGTTGTTCAGAGGGTATTGATAGTTATATTCACGTTATATCCCTTATAACCTCCCTGTAACCTACATGTAACTTACAAATATATGAAAATAACAGAACCGCGAAACTTACTAAAAGGTACATATATGTTAGAGATATGTTACAGTGAGCCTATAAGGGGTATAACGTGAATATAACATTGCAATACCCTATTAATAACCTCACTGATGTACGCAGCATTGCGCTTCCTTACGCAAATTTTTCTCTAAATATTAACTACCTTGTATACAATATAAAGACCATATTAAAATTACATCATTGATATTGCCTGTTCAGATGTTTTTGGTTTTATTTTTCGTTTTTAACTTTTTCCTTGCACGCTGTTTCTAGTGCAGGATGGCTCGGTGCCACTCTTTTTTGCAGTAGTCTTTGTCTAAGCAGACCATCAGTGCGAAAATAGGCCAGCAATAGTCCGGTCACATGATGTCAGCATACTAAAGCTTATGTTGTGTCAAGTTGATGGGACGGTCGAAATCCATGAAGTTGTAGAAATCATCGACAGGGAAATGCTGANGGTCCGGTCACATGATGTCAGCATACTAAAGTTTATGTTGTGTCAAGTTGATGGGACGGTCGAAATCCATGAAGTTGTAGAAATCATCGACAGGGAAATGCTGAACCGCCAAAGTTTAACGGCACTAGCGATCTTAATGTGACATGTAAAAGGCAATCTGCTCGAAGCCACAAATAAATAAATAAATAATGTTTGGGTCATGTGACAATAAACGATATAATAATTAGAGTGTGTTTGGGGCAGCATGTGCGTTTCAGGACAAACAGTTTATTCTGAAACGCGGTCTGCGGGTCGACGGCGGGGGTCGACCCACGGCCTGCATTTAGTGTAAAAAACTCAAATGCGACAGACAACATTTTCAAAAAAACGCAAACCAAATGGTTAGACGGCGTTTTAAAAACATCGCCGCACTTATAAGCTGCTCCAAACGGGCCCTAAATGAAAATATCGGAGAATGGTGGAGCCCATGTTGTGTCTTGTGTGTGTTGGGCAAGTGTTACTTTTCTTTTTCTTTTGTATAATTATACCAAGTCAAGTTTTTTGTGAGTCTATTTTAATTTTGTCATTCAATAGAATGTGCCAAACAAACTATTCCTTGAAAATAGTATTGAAAGAGGGTAAGATTATTTGGGAGCACAACGAACAAAAAATAGGGGTGCCTTAGAATAATATTCGGGTGATAATGCATTCAATAGTATATAGTTCAACACCATAGGCACAAATGAAAAAGGTTCACTATTGGGAATAGGATTCTAGAGATTTTGAGCACAAAAATGCTTAGGAAAGAATGACTGATTTTTTCTTAGATTAAGCTTTTGTATAAAATAGGTGTACCATACCAATATGAATCATTTAATATAAGAAAATATGATCTTTTATGTTATATATATATATATATATANAAGAAAATGTATTTCATAATCAATTCAAATTCCGAGTACCAAATGTGTATAATCTTTCCAAAGTTTACGTAGGTTAAGAACTAATTCTTAAGTGCTTATCAGAGCCTTTGACTTGTGTTTTTAAAAACTACTACAAAATCTATTTTTAATAGCATCCAAATTATGATTGCAAGTGTTCCCAAATATATTATTCAAAAATCTGCACAACCACACAACCAATTCTGTCACTCTCCACCTGCACAACAAATTCCTTTGCATCTATGCCTACATATGCTACATATCAAGGTAATACTTTTAGAATAAATTTAATTTCATTTATGTTATT
Source organism: Phalaenopsis hybrid cultivar (assembly GCA_002079205.1). Classification (NCBI taxonomy): domain Eukaryota; kingdom Viridiplantae; phylum Streptophyta; class Magnoliopsida; order Asparagales; family Orchidaceae; genus Phalaenopsis; species Phalaenopsis hybrid cultivar. Next base: position 188,100 of record JXCR01130229.1, read on the forward strand.
TGAAAGTAAAGCTTCGCTCCCTTAGTAACTAACTATATTTATATATACTACATATTAATCTAATACTTTTATAACATATATGATTTTATTTACTCTTTCTGAATGTATAACTTTCTTCTTTTTTAAATTTAAACATTGTATCAGAGCTAGCAACAACCTAACTAGCATCCATATCTCCTTTTTCTTCCTTTTTCTCCTTCTTCCTCATTTATTGCATCCCCCCCAATCTCCTTCTTCATTTCCATGTCTCTTTCCCACTATAGATTAAGCTAAATCTTCTATTGATAACTCCTTTCAAATCCCTACCCTCACGATTCCTTCTCACTCAAATTCCTCATAACCAACATAGAAACTTGCTCATAATCTAGCTCACCATTGAAAATTTCAATTGTGAGTTTTCAAATCTTCAAATTATTTAAGGCAATTGGTTTTAAAAATTTTCCTATTGCACAACTATCTTCCCTTCATACAAAAATAATGAATACTCAACATGGAACCTAATTAATCAAAATCTTGTTGTTGTAATTTATTCCATCATATGTCCATATGTTCTTTCTTGCATCTTGAACCTAGACTCAAAATCAGTCATCTAGTCAACACTTAATAAGAGAGTGCAATCTTCCAATAGGTCCCATATCATATAGCTAAAGAATAAGCTACATAATTCCAAGATGAAGACCAAATCAATGACTCGGTACTTATTTGAAGTAAATTATTGGTATATCAAATTTTAGTAGCAATTACTTTGGCCGATCATGAGGATATTATCCTTTACATCCTAAATAGTTCACCAATCTCCTACAATTCATTCAAAATAGCAATTTAAACCATAATTGAGCCTATCAACATGCAAGACTTATACACACTACTATGCAGTGATGAAATTCATGTGCATAGCTTAACAACCAAGGAATAACTCAATTCTTTGTCTACTCTTCTATCTACAAGCGGAGCAGAGGGAGAAACACATTCAAAGGTAGATGACATCACTCCTCTTCTCTTCAACCATCACATTCCAATAGCTCAATCATATGCCAAATATTTAGGAAATAAGGCAACAATGCCTTATCTACTGGCATAAATCCAACATGTCATACATACCAATAAAGTCGAATCAAAACTCCACATCACTTATAGCATAATTTAAATTAGCATCTTCTGAATGGCTACTAGATACTAGAGGTTCATACAACTTGACTTGCACTTACAGTCATTTGCATAGGAAATGAATAGATGTATGTCGGTAATGGAGAGGCTCTCAAGATCTCTCCCACATGAATATTGGGTATCTTACCCACTCCAAACAATAAGTTTCTCTTCAATCATCTATTGCACATTAAAAACTTATCCCATCTCTCAATCTTTGTCCTTGACCTTACTTCTAACAACAATTTTCAATCTAAGACAACTCAAATGGATATCAAATAAACGATCACAATACGTATAAAATTTACTTAAAGGTACAATTGCCAAGGAATGTATGTTATCTACACTTAATTAACATTTCATGTCTGCAATCACTCTCCAACTAGTTGGCATGATTGCTTGGGCCATCCTCATTTAGATGTCAAAAAGCTCATCTCCAACCTTCAATAATCCCTCAAAATTCTAGGCTTTGATATATGTCTAGCATGTATGCTAGCCAAAGTCACAAAATATCTTTATCCAAATCTACTAGTAGGTGTACAAAACCCTTTGTCACTACATATGGATGTATGGGGACCTTCTATGATGATGTAATTATAAAGTCATAATTAGTATAAAGTGTTTATTGATAAATTCTATTATTTGACCTGGTTAATTCTAATTCAAAATAAATCTTAGTTATTTACAAATTCATCAATTTACATAAACTCATACAAACTCAATAAAAATCTCATATAAAAGCTTTATGATCTGATGGTCGCATACACCATTAAATAAGTTTTTTGTATATAGATGAATAAACTATAGCAGGTGAAAGGAAATCTTGTTTCAATCATGCAAGTATAATTGTCAAGTAATATATGATATCAGAGTTTGTATATTGATCACACATAGAAAGTGCTAACCATTATTCTGATAGAAAAATATCTAGTTTACTAAATTTGTAAACCTAGCTTGGTGAAATCATAACGAAGGTTTCAAATCCTAAAATTTTAACAACAGAAAGAAACAAATCATGATCTCAAAAAAATGAAATTAGAAAGCATAAAGGTGCTTGGCATTCTTCAAGAGAGATGAGGCTTGCGCCTCTATGACTTGGGTATTGTGATGGGTCATGGTTTTCCTAATAATTTCTTGCTTGATACTGTCATCCAGGGATAATTTTTCTGCTTAAACCTATTCTTAGATGTTGACCTCAATTTTGGTGAGGTCTTTCTTTCCTCTTAGTACTTAGGATATAACAATAGGACTTTCCTTTTGACTATCCTAGAAGATTAGAGATGGAACCCACCTACATAGAAATTCAAACCACTTCCTTGCTCTCTTTGGAACCCACATAGATGGTCATGAACCTCCAGCACTTGGAAGGTTAAGACCAACATGTGATGATTCAAGGATGAGTCCCGATAGGACTGTTGAACTTAGGGCAAACCTAAGTGGCTAGGGTTTGGTCCCTGACATACTCAAGCACATCACAATTCCCAACTCATCCTAAAACCCCAAAATTACACTCATTGAACCCATTCCCTTTGCTCTTTTAGAAATTCATGAGGGTGGTTTACAAGCTCTTAGCCCTTTAGCTAGAGTGGCTAGGATCCATACATGAAGGGTCCAAAATGAGCCTCCCTTTAGTCGCATGGCTCAAATAAGGTAACATTTTGATTGGCATATCCAATGGCCTTCAATTCCATCTAAACACCCAATTTTGGTCGTCTAGCCCCTAACTTTTCCAAAATTACCAAAATGCCCCTAGAATCCTAAAATTTCAAAAGTGTCCCAAATCCTTAAATTCTCTCCAAAAATTATGACAAACCACTTCAAACTATATAAATTGACCAAAACACCACAATTTCTCCAAATTTCCTATACCCACTTTAAACTATTCAAATTGACCAAAATACCAATATTTCCTCAAAATTCTTAAAATACCACCAACTTTGTCAAAATTGTCCAAACAAATCCTAAGACCTCCCAATTCATTATAGACCTCTCCTAAACTAATCACAACAAACCAATAGGCCCAATTTGACCAATGGACCAATTTTGACCAAAATACCAATTTTGCCCCTAAAGGCCCAAAACCCCCAAATTACTCCCAACTTCGATCAAATTGATTTCAAATTTCCCTAATTCTAAATGTAAATCAAAATGCAACATGTTTAAATCCAATTGAAGTTAAATCCAAGCTCATCTGATTAAGCCCACGTTCAATTTTATTTGCCCACCGTGCATGATAAAAAGTTTATTTGCATAAGCAATTTTAAAAAAAAACATATGTAATCAATTTTAAAAGCCCAATTTGAGCCCACATGACAAAGGATCAATTATTCATCATCTCATGGAACTTAAAGCACTTAACCATGACATCATGCCAAACCTAGCCATGCATACATGACATTTTACCAAAACTAAGTATTTTGATCTTTTCGATTTAAAAATTCATAAAATCCTAAATTCCATTTGCCTGAACCTTCTCATGGCCCCATACATGGCATGACATGCCTCATGGAGCCATCCATGGACATATTGAGGTCAAATTGTCCAAATTTGGCAAGTGGAGGTGACCACTCCCTTTTTCCTCTCCACTTGGATTTACCCTTCTCATGCAAAGTTTAAACTTGATTTTATGCCCCAAACTAGTCATTTAAATTCACCAAAACCTGCTCAAGTGTCTTAGGATCAATCCTAACCTCCTTGGGACCAAGTTTGGACATGTGACCAAGGGGCTGAACCCAACCTAGCCCAACTTACCCAAACCTTACTTCCCCTTTGGATCTTAACCTTAGAGACTCCTTTGTACCAAATTAAGCTTCCCACTCAACCTCCCTGGCCTCCCTAAACTTGGAGGTGACCTTGCCCTAGCCGAATAGCAACCCCAATCACCAGAAAATGGCAAAATGGAGAAGTCCCATTTGGGGAAAACCCAAAATTAAATCCCGCCTAAGCTGGCTCACTCCCATTGGCCACCTAAACCTTTCCTCCCTCCACCTAAATGGCTCCCTTGTCACCATTTTGTGCCTTGTTGGCCACCAAACACCCTCTATAAATAAGAGACACCCCCACGGCCAAGAGGGAGAGAGTGATCAAACCATAGCCAAACTCTGCCAAAATTTCTCTAGACCTCCTAGCAACCCAGAGAAGCTCATCCCATTGTTTTTCAACCCTCATTCCCACTCTCAAGCTCTAATTTCAGACCTGAAATCCAAAGCTTTTCACTGTCATACTAGTAACTCAATCAATTTGAAAATTAATTGACTCTTAAGCTTCACCAAAAGCAATAGAAGAATTACCCCACTAAAATCCCCATCCTTGGAGCCCTCTACACCAGACTTTGACCAAGGCAGTGCCACATGCTGAAGGAAGTTATACAAAACTCCAACCCCTGCTCCAATTGACACTTGGAGGAGGTTCGCCAGCCAAAAAAAATGTGTAGAACCATCCCAATCGAGACCACACCTCCTATCTCAATTATGCACCATTTCCTCTAAATCCAAGCTTAGTTTGGGCCTTTGTGAAGAAAAGTTTAAATTCATGCTTGATTAACCGTATATATGTGTTCGTCTCGGTTAGATGCATGTGTAGGAACAAACCCTGCATGATTTAGTAGAGAATCTAGAGAAAAATTAGGGTTAGAAAATGTGTGTTCTAATGGTTAAGCCTATTGAGGACGACGATCCAGTCAATGCTGACTCGGATAGGTAGGAAATTAGCTATTTAATGATTTAAATAGTTCAGAAACTTTAAAAATTTATAACTTGGTGTAGAAAAATCATAAAAATCAAATAAAAATACCACTGTGCTCAGTGAAAAGAGGAAAATCATATGGATAAAAAATAAAGATTATTTTCCATATATTTATTTTTGAATTAATTAAATACTCTAAAATTTAATTAAATCATAAATAATTAAATATTAATTATCATAATATGAAATTTAGAGGGTATGTTCTCTTTATGAATAGGAGTGTTCCTTGATTTTTTCAAAGTCAGAGAAACACCCTTAATATGGTAAACCATAATTTCCAAAGTTAAGTCAATATTTTTACTTATATAATTATATAAATTAATTAAAAATTAGAAAAATATGAGGTTTATTTTGATATGCTCATGCGGTTAGAGGAATATTTAGAAAATAAAACCTAAGTTTAAATGTTTTAAAATGTAACTTCCTAATTTAAGCCTTTAAAACCATAAGAAAATCAAATAAATAAAATATAATAAAAAAAATCATAAAAATTAATCCACGCCAAAGATAATGGTCATGGGAAGCCTCTGTAAAAATTTGAAAATAATATGAATTGATTTGACCACCAAAGTGTATTTTTCTAAGTAAATAGAAATTTTGCATTAAAATAATTATAAAATAAAAAAAAAATTATGAAAATTGGTTTGGAGTGTTCCTTGTGACAAGGAGCACTCAAGAAAAATAAATTGATGTTAAAATAAATAGTTCATTTTTGAGCTAATTTTTAATTTTAAAATAATTAAAAATAATAAAAAATAAAAAAATATATATAAAAAACACCAAAATGTCACAAATTGTTTCTTGACCACTTATGACCAATTAAGTATTTTTCCTAATTTAAATAATGAAGTTATGAATTTTTAAATGCCTAAAATATATTTTCCCTAAATTTTCACTTAAATAATTATAAAAAAGTAAATAAATATAAAAAAATATAAAATAAGTTTCTTTAAGTTACTTGAGTCAGAGGGATCAATGAAAAATATATAATTATTTTTTTTAAATAAAATATTTTTTTATTTAATTAATCACCAAAATAAACAAATAATTATAAAAATTAAAATATAATTAAAAAATTCATGAAATTTGGTCCAAGTGGTCCTCTGACATAGGTGAACTTCCAATAATTGTCTTAAAGTCAGAAACTTTACTTTGATTGATTGAATGAATTAACTTCAAAAATTTCCATTTTTGGATTAAAATAATTATAAAAAATAAACAAAAATTTGGAAATTATGATTTGTTCTCTGGTATTTCAATTAACCCATTAGAGATAGGTCAGAAAACTCTCAAGCCCATATAGATTAATTTAAATGATTTATGAAGATAAGAGTCCTAGGGGCAAAACTGTAATTTTTACCTTTTCACCCATAATTATGATTTAATTTGAGCTAATGCCGAGAAATCCAAGGCAACCAGAGTATTTGAAAAAAAGTCTGAAATAGTGGTAACGGTCAATAAAGGAAAAAACCAATGAAGATACATGCAGAAAATTCTCACCAAAATTCTCATCAGTCATCAACCGCCTCAACAACAGACACAACAGTATGGCCAGTCTAGCCAGCAACCGCCTCAAGGAGGATCATACCAAACAAAGAATAGAAAAATGTTCATTGCAAAATGAAGGAAAGTGGCGTACTCCTTCAAAGATGAAGCCGTACCCAAAATGTTCTGAAGTTTGATGAAGAAGCCTGAGTTCAAACTACCAAATCCAAAAAGGCCTGAAGAGGTTGATAAGAAGGATCAACCTAACTATTGTCCATATCACAGATTGCTGAGACACACTATAGAGGAATGTTTTTTCTTCAAGGATTGGCTCGAGAAAAATCTTAAGGAAGGGAATATAACGATCCCGAAAGAATATTTAAAGAACCTAAAAAGGGTTCTATAAATATGATTTCGGCTGAGGCAGTCTCTCTGATTGACCCATATACTGGAAAAGATGGATGGAGTACAGTCTGAAGCAAATCTTCCAAAAAGATATTAAACTAAATTCAGAATGCATCAGTGCAAGCTTCCGTTCAAAGTCTTCAGCCTGCCAAACCTGAGATGAAGATTTCGCCAAAAGATCTGTCATCGTTAAAGGGAAAGAAGAAGAAAAACACCACCACGAAGATTGATAGCACGTGGGGTAGGATAGAGGTTGCCTCTGCTAGATTAGTTGTCTCAGATTCGGGGAGGAAAATACTCAAATCCTTGACCTTGTATGATTATCTTTTTACCCCTCCGAGGTCTTATGAATATAATGATTATGATTTCGGCTACGTATTAACTGTTTCTAGTGATAACATAATCGACTGTGACTGATCTATCTTCGATCTCAATTCTTAAAATGATCCTCAAATTGTGCTTGAGTCTGATGAAATCGTTAACAAGACCGAAGAAGACATAGACAATATTGCTTATGATAGCACCAAGAGTGAGGAACCAATCCTCGAGCGCCACTATGCCCCATTTTCCATCAACTTAGATCTTTCCGACAAAGAAGAAGCACCAAAAGATTCAAGAATGGTGTCTCAAGAAGAAGAAATTGCAAAATTGAACTTAAGGAGCGGGAGAGTGTTAACGCCGAGAATAGCTCCAGTGGATAAAAGAAAGCAAATAGTAACTCGAGAAGACCTACCTTTACCTCTACCAATAGAAGAATCATATAATAAAGAGAAAATTAGAGGATCATATAAAGTGTATTAAAATGTGCCAGCTCATCTTAGGAAGTTGTCGACCAAATTAAGCATCTACGACATTCTAATCCCATCAAAGTAGATAATAGAGTCTCTGGTTATAACTTTGCTTGACCTAGATATTTGTTTAGCATAGTTGGCCAGCACATCCTCAGATGAAGTTTGCTCATTGAAAGAATAGTCTGGGATAGCCTTTACAGATGAAGACTTGCAGCTCGGTACCGCCGACCATAATCGTCCACTCTATATCTCCGTTAACATCGACAGATTTGTGTTGTCCAGAGTTTTAGTAAATCCCAGAGCATCACTCAACTTGATGAGTCTATAGACATTGGCCTACTTGGACATTGAAGCTTAGGAGCTTACGACCGATAAAATGATGCTACAAGGATTCAACCAAAAGGGAGAGAGAGCCATTGGATCAATTAAATTACTGATGAAAGATGGAGAATTAGTAAGAAACGATAAATTCCATATCATCAACGTCGAGAACTCTTTCAACGCTCTACTGGTTCATCCATTGATTCACGAACACAACATGGTTCCGTCATCTCTACACTAGTGCATCAAGTACTACAAGAAGGACAAGAACATTGTATCATTGGAGATTTACAACCTTTTTCAATTCATGAAGTTGGCATTCATGAAGATGTCGCTTACTACTCACCTTTAAATAAAACTGTCTTCTCTTGTGAGGTTATGATGAATAATAGTGAAGATTCAGAAGAATTACAATGGCAAGGCCATTCAATTCTACTTCAGCAATCTTCCACCACTCCTTTGCAACGAGTTGATGGAGGTTCCTTTAGTTTGCACACCCAAGGTCAAGGCCGGGGATGTGGACGAGCAAGAACCAATTTAACTATTGAACGGACTAGGCCGCCTTCAACATTGATGATGAATAAAGTTCTGAAGATGAAATCATGATGACAAAACAGAAGAAACCATAGTGTGAGATATCGTTAGAAGACACAGAGAAAAGAGAATATGAGAAAATTTATGATTGGATAAACCAATATGTGAACACCATGACCGTTACTTCAATTCTCCCTCAAAAGGTTGAAAGTTTAGAGGTCAAGAAAGTCCGTAGCACTGGTTTAAAGATGATCAAATTTTATCGTGCTTCTGCTTCTACTTATCTTGAAAATCATGTAAATTTGGATGATAGTCCTAATGAATTATTGGAATTGCCTTTTGGTTACTTTTTGCCTTGTATACAAAAGTTAATTCAACAAGGGAATTTTCCAAAACAAATACCAAAAGACTAACTTCAAATTTTTAAAAATTTGTGGAATAATAAAAGTTGAATTCCCAACTCAAATGAGGGCCCCAGATTTGATACAGTCGGATCAGTCGATGACTCAAAATTTTACATGTTTGTTACTAGTATATCGAAAGAGGACTGCCTCGATATATAGGATGACGCTGCTGATCAGCTAATAGAAGATTCTTCGCCAAAATTTGAGGAAGAAATCAAATCAACCATTGATGAAGTGAAGGAAATTAACCTCGGGATGGCAGAGCAGCCCCGACCTACATTTATAAGTTCTCTACTCAATAATGAAGAATCTTTAGAATTAATCAAATTGTTAACAGAATTCAGAGATTGCTTCGCATGGAGTTATGATGAGATGTCAGGACTGTCAGCAGAGGTTGTAGTTCATAAGCTTGGGGTGGACGAAGTTATGACTCCAGTAAAACAAGCTCCAAGAAGAAAGTGCCTCAAGATAGAGCAGCAAGTCATTGCCGAGGTGAAGAAGTTAATAGACGCTAAATTTGTAAAAAAAGAGCAATACCCTACATGATTAGCTAACATTGTACTTGTTAAGAACAAAAATAGACAAATCTATGTGTGTGTCGACTTCAGAGATTTGAACAAAGTGTGCACAAAGGATGAATTTTCATTACCAATACCAAAAATGATGGTGGACATCGCTTCGACACATGAAATTTTCTCCTTTATGGATGGATCGTCGGGGTACAATCAAATTAAGATGGCTCCAGAAGATGCAACACTTACAACATTCAGAACGCCTATCAAGATTTTTTTGCTACACAGTGATGCCATTTAGGTTAAAGAACGTCGGAGCAACGTATCAATGAGCTATGACAAAGATCTTTGATGACCTCATTAACAACCAAGTGAACTGCTACGTAGATGATTTGGTCATCAAAAGTAAAAGAAAGATAGACCATTTGTACGATTTGAGGATCGTGTTCGAACGATTATATTGATATGACCTCAAGATGAATCCCTTAAAGTACATTTTCGACGACCCATACACAAGCATGTAGGGTGTATACTGAGTGGTGTTCTAAACGCCATCTGGTAGACCCACAAAGTTTGTAGTAGTCTGTTATGCCAATCTTATTTGTTTTCATCCAGTGTCTTCTTCAAAATCTGTACCAGTGTCTTGTTTAAGGCTTTGCCCAAGCCATTTGCCCTAGGATAGTAGATCGTAGAGTATCTCCAGTCTAGGCCGTGTCGTTTGACAAAGTTGTTGATTTTTGTGCTCTTGAAGGTAATTCCATTATCAGAGATTATTCTGCATGGAACTGTAAAACAGTAGATGACTTGGCTTTTGAAGAACTGAAGGACATGTTGTTTTGTAACCTCTCGTAACGGTACTGCCTCTGCCCATTTGGAAAAGTAATTTGTAGCGGCAAGTATGATTCTTTGTCCTTTTTAGGATGGCGGGTCTATCGGACCTATTATATCTTTGCCCCAACACTCGAATGGCCACGAGGCAATTTTTGGGTGTAGCACATTTGGAGGTTGGTGCAAGATCACCCCATGCACTTGGCACTGGTGACATCTTCTGGTTGTATCCATGCAGTCGAACATCATTGCCAACCAATAATATCCTAGTCTCTTAATCTTCATTTTCATCTTTGGTCCTGACTGGCGAGCACTACACAGTCCGGTGTGTACTTCTTTGACAATATTTTGTGCTTTGGCTCAGCTTAGGCATCACAGCCACATCAGGTTGAATGATCTACTGTAGAGGACATCACATACTAGAGCATATGACATAGCCTTTCTTGTGCTGTGATGTGCTGTTGACTTGTCCTCTGGCACCTTTCTAGTATGCAAATATTCAATTAATGGCTTACGTCAATCTTTGTTGTTATCAGCAACCGCAATTGTTGTTTCTTCCTCTTTTCTGAGCTTGTGTAGATTATCAAGGTCGATTCAAGACAGATGTTGTCTTCCCTACATCGTGATGTCAATGGAATCCTCCGAGGGACATGCGAGTTCCTTAGCAAGTTTTGCTAGAGCGTCGGCATGGGCATTATCTCCCGGAGGAATCCAGTAGAAAATCACATTGGGAATCTGCTAGAGTGGCTTCATGGTGTACCGGTGGTATTCTGCTAATATTGGTTTCAAAATCATGTATTGTTTGACAACTTATTGAATGAAGAGTTGTGAGTCACCATAGATGGTAATATCTATTATATCCATCGAGATTGTCAATTCCAATCTGGTAATTAAGGCTTCATATTTTGTTTCGTTGTTGGTACATGGCTCTATCAAGTGGTATGAGAACCTCAACATACTCTTATCTGGCGTGATAAATATCAAACTAATCCTTGCTTTGCTTGGTATAACTGTGCCTGATCCTCTGTCTTTTCTGGCTGACAAAGCTCCGTCAAAGTACTTCTCCTAGCATTCCGCACTAGAGAATTCCATTTGTAATATCTGTTCATCTAGTAGTTCATCATTAAGTGGGGACCCAGTTAAAAGTGGGTGTGCAGCAAGAAAATCTGCTAAAATTTGTCCCTTAATAGCATGAAAAGGAACAAAAGTTATATCAAATTGCAATAAAAACATCGACCATCTGGCTAGACGTCCAGAGAGTGTGGGTCGGGTAATCAAATATTACAATGGATTATTTTTTGAAATTAAGGTAATTCTATAAGAAATCATGTAGTGTCTAAGCTTTAGGGTGTTAAAATTTGAAGCTAGACAATGCTTCTCAATAGGCGGATACCTTATCTCCGTCGGTATTAGATGATGACTCAAGTAGTAAAGTGTGTTTTCTTTACCCTCGTCATTGATTTGGCTAAAAGGCCTCCGAGAGAGTTGTTCAGGGCTGTGGCATAAAGTATCAATAGGGGCTGCCAAACAGGAGGCGTCATTAAATATTGTTTAACGTCCTCAAAGGCCCACTGGCATTTCTTATCCCAAATGAATTTGACATCCTTTTTAATTAATGGTGAGAATGGCTGACACCTACCTGAGAGATTAAAAATAAAGCGTCTCAGATATGCCAACTTTTCTTGGGAGTAACATAGTTGTTTCAAAGTTTAGGGTTGAGGCATTTCCAAGATAGCTTTAATCTTATCCGGGTCAATCAACTTACAACAGAATTGAAGAATTGGAATTGGAAAGTCTTGAAGCAAGTTCAAAATTTACAACAGAAGCAAGTTCAAAATTTAGACTTGAAGAATTGGAAAGTCTTGAAGGAAAATGCTTAGAAGCACAACAACATCTAGAGCTTTACCTGACAAAGATGATACAAGCCCATGACAAATTGGTCCGCCCGAGGACATTTAAAGTTGGTGATCTCATTCTCGTGCTCAAAAGGCCTATTTTTGCACGCCGCAAGATAGGTGAAAAATTCGAGCCAACTTGGGAGAGACCATTTGTAATAGAAAAAGTCTACTTGGGAGGAGCCTACCAGCTGGTGGATTTCCAGGGTGAAAGACCCATGTTGTCGATCAATGGACGATACCTGAAGACATACTATGCAACTTGACATTGCTTGAATTCAAATTTTGAAATTTTGGTTGTTCTGGGATTATTTATTTGGCCAAGCATCCTTGACCTGGTCCAAATTTTATAATAAAGTTAACCTCAATTTTTTTTTTAAAAATTACATACTTTAGTTTTTCTCTTTTCAACCTTTAAATTTGATATTCTACTAAATTAAATAAAATACATACATAAATGAGCAATCTTCTCACCGATATAAACTAAAATTCTACCTAATAAAAACTTTGTTTTGTTCTTATTCATGCTAAATTTCAGCTCACTGATGTTTTTTTCTGTCGTCTGCAGAGAAAATATCAGGACAGAGGCTAATTTTTGCTTTTAAAGATGGTTCGAACCTCACACTTAATGAGGAAAGAGCGCCACAGGTCGACACGATAGACTTCGACATGGACTTTAGTCAAGTCAACATGGACTATGAGGGTCCCCTAATAGATGTGGTTAGCCATCGAGAAAAAGAAGGGCTATCATCGCTGTTAAAGATTGGCACCAGGGATAATTCCTCACTAAAGGGGAGAAATGCGATAGTACAATAAGGCCCGATGGAGGGGACTAGTCGCCTGTTGTCTATGATAATTGTGTCGACTGTCAATGATGAAAGACTGTCAGATGCACTGCTACAAAGAACTCAACACGGAAACACCAACTGTCGAAAACATAGGGCTTTCTTAAGTGAAGAAATAAGATGCCAAAAGGAGGTGGAAAACTTGCTCATCCCTATCCCTGAGGTGAAAATCTACGATCCAGGAATGAGAGAGACCTCTTCCTGCTTGCATGCGACAGAGGATGAGTACAAGTTTGCTCCAGAGCTGAAGACACCAGGAGTTTTACATGCTCTTTGTACGGGTTACCCGACATGCAACCCTGAGATTCCCGCACAGACACCCGATACAGGGGCATTTGTGGAATGCGCTCATTGCAACGTTCTCCATCTAGACCTTTACACTACTTTGGAAAAGAACGCATCCACCAAGGATGGATTTCATAGCACTGATCATATATCCCGTTAGATGCAGAGTCATATATTCCGCAGGAGACAGAGATAGAGCCAGCTTGGATTCCCGCTGATATTGAAATGATGGAGTATACTCAACACCTGCCGATCGTCAGCACATCAAAATACTACAAAATGAGTAAAGTAAACAAAAGGGAGTTTGAATTCTATGAAGAAGTTCAAGGAAGATTCATCAATATACTAGAAGGCTTAGAGTTGTACACTAGGGGCTGCTCCGAGAGCGATGAAAGAAGTATTCTCTGCTGTATCTTTGATCTGAGAGACAGAGGTTGAGCATGTCTTCTAATGGAAAGAACCTATTCTGAGCCACAAAAATGGATGCGTGGAAAGGGCATAATAACTATATAATGTGGCTGCTGTTACAACTTCACCATGGAGAGACAAAGGAACCCCCCAGGGATTTTGAGATACGATGAGGTGGATCCGCTACCTCCCATGATAAAATGGATGATCAAGAGAATGGTCCGATGGAGCATACATCTAGCCGACTGTATCCCCAACAACTGTATCATCAATATATACGATGAAGGCGACCGCATTCCCCCACATATAGATCATCATGATTTTGTGAGACATTTTTGCACTATCTCTTTCATGAGCAGAAGCAACATTCTATTTAGAAAAGAAATTGATATCCTTGGCCCTGGAGATTTTAGATGGTCCATGGAGATTCCATTATCAGTGGGTTCAGTGCTGGTTTTTAAAGGAAATGGAGCAAACATTGTCAAACACTGTATTCCATGGGTACAACACCGTAGGGTGTCCGTGAATTTCCGAAAAATGGATGACAGCAAAATGCCATATGGATTCTGACCAGACCCGGAGTTGAAAGAAATACTACTGTACGAGCTATGAGAGGGTTGCACCTCTAGGCACATGCAAAGGGAGCTCCTGTCGTGGAGCGTGGCTTAGTAGGTCAACTCAATCAGGAGCTTATCCCACCAGAGACAGACACTCAGAGGATACATTTTTGTACTGCATTTCAACGTAGCAGATATGATATATATATATATATAT
>JXCR01130229.1:202532-214244 GCA_002079205.1 Phalaenopsis hybrid cultivar
TATATATATATATATTTGATATGCTCAGCTTCTGATATGTACTCAGCATGAGATATTCCCAGATGTACTTTGATGTGATCAGCATGTCGTACCTTTCGAGGCTTCGGCCTGTACTCAATCTATAACACTTGTTGAAGTGGATTAATGAAATCTCTTTCAGAAATTTTGTCTGTTTGCTGAATTGCCCTTTTTCTGTTGAAGTAGATTAATGAAATCTCTTTCAGAAATTTTGTTTGTTTGCTTAATTGCCATTTTGTGCTATGAATGAAAGCCACAGAACCATACATTGGTTTGGGACTAGAATAAACAAAGAAAAAACAATAAAAACTTGATAATAATAAAATTAAAATAAAATACTCTCTTTTGAAAGAAACCAACCAACAAATTTTTTTATACAATAATATATTCTGATAAATAAATATGATAAAAACAACAAGAAAAGAAAATAAATCTGTTGAGTTGATTCTCTCAATTTCAAGGTCTTTTACTCTTTGCTCGTGCAGCACGAATATCCTTATCTGCACTAATTCTCTTCACCTGCACTAATTCTCTTCACAATCCCCACAGAATTTCATATTCTGCGTAAAATCTCACAAGGTTTCACAAATATTTCTCACCAATTATTATCTTCACATGACACATATCTATGTACTCAGGTCTACAAACTTTCTACACTATATTCATGTCGTTCTCGGAGCTAAGTCCGAGATGCCAACTCTCTTTCCGCTACCCCTTTAGGTTGGATATGAGTTTCAGTGATTTCCTCTCTGATATTATACTCCCATCTTTGAGATAGGAATAAGACTCCCCTGAATGGAACACAACATCCTATTCTTAACCTTTCGAGATTGGTATAAGACTCCCTTGAATGGGACCACTACATCTAATTCTCTACACACATCTTCGAGCTAGGTGTACGACTAACTTGAATGGAACATTACATCCTATTCTCAACCTTTTGAGTTTGGTATAATACCCCCTTGAATGGGACCACGATATCTAATTCTCTACACACATTTTCGAGATAAGAGTAAGACTCTCCTGAATGGAACATCACATCTTATTCTCAACCTTTTGAGATTGGTTTAAGACCCCCTTGAATGGGACAACGACATCCAATTCTCTACACACGTCTTCGAGATTAGTATAAGATCCCCTTGAATAGGACCACAACATCCAATTCTCTACACACATCTTTGAGATAAGAGTAAGACTCCGTTGAATGGAACATCACATATTATTCTCAACCTTTTGATATTGGTGTAAGACCCCCTTGAATAGGACCACGACATCCAATTCTCTACACACATCTTCAAGATTGGTTTAAGACCCCCTTGAATGCGACCACAACATCTAGTTCTCTACAAAAATCTTCAAGATAGGAGTAAAACTCCCCTAAATGGAACATGACATCCTATTCTCAACCTTTCAAGATTGGTATAATACCCACTTGAATGGGAGCACGACATCCAATCTCCACACACATCTTCGAGATTGGTATAAGACCCCCCTTGAATGGGACCACAAAATCAAGTTCTCTACACACATCTTCAAGATAGGAGTAAGACTCCCCTAAATGAAACATCACATCCTAGCCTCAACCTGTCGAGATTAGTATAAGCCCTCGTTAAATGGGGCCACGACATCCAATTCTCTACTCACATCTTTGAGATAGGAGTAAGACTCCCATGAATGGAACATCGCATCATATTCTCAACCTTTTGAGATTGGTGTAACACCCCCTTGAATGGGCCCACGACATCCAATTCTCTACACAGATCTTTGAGATTGGTATAAGACCCCCTTGAATGGGACCACGACATCTAATTCTCTACACACATCTTTGAGATAGGAGTAAGACTTCCCTAAATGGAATATCACATCTTATCCTCCACCTTTTGAGATTGGTATAAGACCCCCTTGAATGGGACCACGACATCCAATTCTCCACACACATATTTGAGATAAGAGTAAGTCTCCCCTGAATGGAACATTGCATCATATCCTCAACCTTTCGTGATTGGTATAAGACCTCTTGAATGGGACCACAACATCCAATTCTCTACACACATCTTTGAGATAGGAGTAAGACTCCCCTTAATGGAACATCACATCCTATTCTCAATCTTTTGAGATTGGTGTAAGGCGCCCTTGAATGGGATCACGACATCCAATTCTCTACACACATCTTCAAGATTGGTATAAGACCCCCTTGAATGGGACAATGACATCCAGTTTTTGACCAAAGAAAAATATGTTGAGATTTTCAAATCTATTTTATAATAATATTGATGATATTGCACTTTAAAGAAGCATATTTTGATGTTTTGTTGCAGGTATGTTGAATTATGTTCATTGGAGAAAAAAGATGCCAAAAGGAGCGAATTTGGAGCAAAAAGGACCAAAATATGAAGATTTGAACTAGGGCACTGACGGCAAGCCCAACGGCACCGACGACGGGTTTTTCCCGAGAGTTCAGAATCAAATATTCTAGAAGGCTACCGACGGCACCATCGAGGCCGCCTACGACAAGCATGGTGGTTCTCTCAAGAGATACATTGAATGTGGACAATTTTTGAAGGGACGCTTGGGCAACTCTTGGAAAACTCTTCTACAATTTTAAGAGAAACATTGGGATCCACAAAAAAGGAGCCCCGTGGTGGTGTCTGCTGAATCTTTGTTGTTTGTGAAGTCCATTAGAGTGTATAGAGTTTAATTTAGGGTTAGTATTGTGAGGAATTCTTTGAGAGATTGTAAGAGTGGAAGGAAAGTGAGAGATTTCTTCCTCCTTGCCGCTTCAAAGAAGAATTCTGTTTGCTGTAAAGAGAGGAAGAGATTCAGAGGAACTTTGAGAGTTTTCATGGGGAGGAATTAGAGATAAGTGATATATTCTTATTGAAATTTTTATGACTTTACTTTTATATATAAATTCCAAGTTTTTTCGTATCTTCTCCATGAGTTCTAAGTAGTTTTCTCTGTCTTTCTCCTTGCCTTGATATTTTGTGAAATGGTGATTTGAATTGGTTGAGCTGTGAGAATTTTAAAGAAGTTGTGATGATCTTTTCACTTCGATCTTAATTTACTTTAAATCTAGCCAATTGATTTGTTAAAATATGTTGAGTTTTACAACAAAATGAAGATTACTTCCAAGATTGAGGGAGGTCAAAGTCCTTGAAAGTTGGGTGTAAGTAAAAAGGGAAATAAAATTATCAGGCGTAGAATTGGAGATTTTAGAGTGACAGACTAAAATCCTCAACTCGGTCCTATTGTTTGGGTGTTGAAGTGTAGATGTTAGCCCTCAGGTGAGGGGAACGTGGGAGCTCCGAAGTGTCCGGTATCCTCCCAGCCTAGCTGTAGATTCAGTAACCAAGCATAGGATTAGTCAATGTTCTTTATTCGGTATCCTCCCAGCCTAGCCGCAGAATCAGCCAAACATAGGATTAGTCAATGTTTTTTAAGGTATCCTTCCAGCCTAGCCATAGAATCAGTAACCAAGCATAGGATTAGTCAATGTTCTTTAAGTATCCTCTTAGCCTAGCCGCAGATTCAGTAACCAAGCATAAGATTAGTCAATGTTCTTTATGTCTGGACCAAAGGATAAAGAATATGTATGCTCCTATTTGACACAATCCAATTTGAACTAATTCACTTTATCCATTCACTTTAATTTCTTGACAAGGAGAAGGAGCACAATATAATTTGAACTAATTCATTTTATCCATTCACTATAATTTGGTAAAGAATAGGTATGCTCCTATTTGACACAATCTAAATTGAACTAATTCACTTTATCCATGCAATATAATTTGAACTAATTCACTTTATCCATTCACTATAATTTCTTGACAAGGAGAAGGATTCTTTCTTATATATTGAATATCACAAATTAAACCCTACTTTCTATCTTTAGTTTTTTATTAGTTACATTGAACTAATTCATTTTATCCATTCACTATAATTTCTTGACAAGGAGAATGATGCTTTCTTTAGATATTGAATATTACATTAGAAACTATTTAGTAGAATTAGTTAATTAAGAGTTTGTTAAAATTAAATATTTATTTTAATTGCCTATTAGTGACAAATAAGCAATTTGAACTATATTGTTGTGATTAAGTATTGATTTTTCTTAGTTTGTAGCCTCTAATATTACTCCCTGTAGGATTGATATCCAGGACTCCATCAGAGCCCTGTATTACTTGAGCGGTACGTATACTTGCGTTGATAAGTGTGACTTTGCAATTATTGAATATTTATACACATTTTTATCAAATCTATAACCGTTGTCATGTTTTTGGCGCCATTGCCAGGGAATTAAATCTTCTAGCAGCAATATCAAATTCTTGTATTTTTAAGCATATATAAAGTCGATGTCAGTTCTCTACACTCTTCAAGATAGAAGTAAGAGTCCCCTGAATGGAACATTGCATCCTATTCTCAATCTTTTGAGATTGGTATAAGACCCACTTGAATGGGACCACGACATCCAATTCTCTACACACATCTTTGAAATAGGAGTAAGACTCCTTTGAATGGAGCATCGCATCCTATTATCAACCTTTTGAGATTGGTGTAAGACCCCCTTGAATGGGACCACGACATCCAATTCTCTACACACATCTTTGAGATTTGTATAAGACCCCCATGAATGGGACCACGACATCCAGTTCCTACACACATCTTCAAGATAGGAGTAAGACTCCCCTGAATGGAATATCACATCCTATTCTCAACCTTTCGAGATTGGTATAAGACCACCTTGAATGGGGCCACGACATCCAATTCTCCACACACATCTTCGAGATAGGCATAAGACCCCTTGAATGGAACACGACATTCTACTCTCAATCTTTGAGGTTGGCACCTAAATACTGATTCCCATCCTTAATTGACACTTTAAACTTGATAATTTGAAACCTACTCTCAAGTCCCCAGCAAGAGTTCCTACTTCTTGATTTCAATCAGATATGCACTTGCTAACTCACCAGTGGGAACGACTAACACTCAAATTCTACACTCCTTCTATGTATGTTGACTTAGGAGTCTTTATTGGTTTTGTAGATCTTATTAGTCAATGTCAATACGCAGCGCGTGGTTGCCCAACACACCACACCTATTGGGGGTCCATTTGTTGACCTCACTTTTGGTTGAGGTTTAGTTTTCCCTGCTTAAGGTCTAACCATAGGACTTTTTTGTTGACTATTCTTAGGAAACTAGAAAAGGAACCCTCACCATTAGAAATTCTAAACTCCTCCTTGCTCGACTTGATGTTCCACATATTGGTCCTAACCTTTAGCACTTAGTGGGTGGGAAGATCTCAAGGAGAGTTCCCATAGGACTTCTTGATCTTAGGATTGACCCTGAGTGTTGGTTTGGAGTTAGTTCACCACTTGCACTCACTTTCACCCATAATCACTCACAAACCCTAACCCAAAATTGTTGACTTTAATCCCTTGATCTATTGAAAGACTCATGTAGATGGTCCCCTAAAACCACTAGCCCTAGGCTAGGGTTTAACTAAGACCATTACATAGAGGAGCCAAATAGGAATTTTTTTTGGTCCATGGCTCATATAGGGTGGTTGGCACCCCAATTCTACCAAAGTGTCCAACTCGGCCTTTTGCCCCTAAATCCACTTAAATCACCTAAATGCCCTTGAAACTCTAAATTGTTCAAAATCCTAAAATCCACTCAAAATACCCAAATTTGTTTGAAAATTATTTCAAACCATTTGAAAATACCAAAATTACCCAAAACTACCCTAAAATTCTAAAATTACCAAAATACCCCTAAATTTGCCAAAATTACAAAATACCCTTGGCATCCCAAACTTTTCCAAAACCTCCAAAATCACCTCAAATGTCCTCAAAGTCAATTTGAACACTTCAATTGAACCCAATTTAACCAACTTGACCATTTTGACCAAAACCCTCAAATTGTCTTTAAAGGTCCAATTTCCCCAAATTCACCTCAAACGTCCATCAATTCAGCCCCAATTTCCTTAAATTTCAATTCTAAACCTAAATTAACCTTTCATATGACTAATCAAAACCAAATCTAAGCCTAATTGACCCATGCTTTGAGCTCAATTTTGATCTAATTCAAAACCCCCAATTTTGGTCCTATGACCTAATCTCACCAAATTGAACCTCATAGCCTACTCAATTGCCTCAATTTAGGCCCTAAACACTTCATAAAATTCCTAAACATCAAATTTGACCTTCAATTGGCCTTGGTAAAGCCTAAATTGTACTCTATTTTGACCCAAATCTAAAAATCCCCAAATTTGCTCCAAATTTGCCATACCTCCTAATCTCACCAAATTGAATGCCCTAACCCCAAAATTGCCACCCAATTCATGCTGAAAACTCTGCATGACATTCTTATAGACCATTTTCAACCATCAATTTGGACTTAGCCCAACCTGGACCAAATTCTAGTCCATTATGCCCAAATTGACCAAAATCCCGAAATCCTTCAAATTGAGCTTCCAATTGAACTCAAAATCACTTCAATCCTTCACCAAAAATCTTCATGGCAATTATTTACATAATGTTTATCAATAAATTGGGTTCAAAGTCATGGCTAGCATAACCTAAACCCAACCTTTGGCCATTTGGATCCAAATTAGACCCATATACTAAATTTAAGTTAGCCATCATAAGGCCACTAAATTGATGACTCCATAGCCACTAAGTTCCCCCTTAGATAAGGCTAAACCATACTTAACCCACCCTAGATGGGCCATGGACCAAAGTTCCCCTAAATCAAGGGATTTGTTTCCTAAATTGCTTAAGCAAAAGATATCTTTGCCAAAACCTATCACCAACCTAAATTAATGGTTGTGACAGATTCCTCTAAGGTTCCTGAGCCACCTAAGCACCTCCCCTGCCATGGTCAGCCACCCTAGTCACCGGAGGAGCCAAACTTGAGAGCCAGCACCCCTAAATCAAACCCAATTTCAACCATAGAGGCCACCTCATCCCAATAGCTCTATAGAGCTCCTCAGCCCTCCACCTAAGTAGTCCTCGACACCCACTAATTTGCCCTGAGCTTCCCTCTAAGCTCCTCAATTTAATCAGCTCCTCCATGGCCAACAAAATGTGTGTTGAAATTCCTTGGGGAAACTCTGTCCAATTGCTCTCAAACACTCTCCAAGAAATCCTAAGCTCAGTGCCATCATTTTTCCCCACTGATCCCCACTGTGGAAGCCAAATTTTGAGCCTAAAATTTAAGCTAAAAATAGGACATCTCTCCACAGTCCACCAAACTCAAATTAATTGTGCACACACTATCCCCACAGTGAGAGGAGTTGATTCCCCAACAAAGCCCCCTCTAAAATAGCCCCTAGCATAGACTTTGATCAACACCTGAAATCGAGCTTGATCGAATTCATACCTAGCGAGTCAATCGGGCACTAGACTTCATCCGGAGGTTTGTTGTGTCCAATCAAAGCTACCACAACCCTCTAACTGAGGCCTCCCCAATCAAACAAAGGTATTAAGCTTTAACCCTAACCTGAGCTTATTTTGATTCTCCATTTGTAATGGCTTGATATTATACTTGATCAACCGCATAGATGCGTTCGTCCTGAGTTGTTGAATGTTTAGAAACAAACCCCATGTGATTTAGTTGTGTCTAGATGATGATATTAAAGACTTAGTGTGAATGGATTATAGTTAGGTCACTTGGGGATGATAACGGTGAGTTGTCCGATTTGCGAGTGTATCCAACCAACGGATGAGATTGCGTCGGACAAAGGAATGGAACCTAAACCATGGGCCGAGTCAGCGCTGAGGTTGATGGCAATACCAAACCAGAAGATGCCGTGTGGAGCTTCGGAGCCGTCATAGGTTAACACGGCGCGCGTCACTTAAGTAGAAAAATAAGGACTTTCTTATTTATTAAAATGCCCACAACTTTAAAAATGCATAACTTTGTGTATAAAAATCATAAAAATAAAAAAAAATATCCTCTTACTCAGTGAACAGAGGAGAATAATGTGGACTAAAAATAAAAATTATTTTCTTTTTCCTTAATTTTTAATGAATTAAATACCCTATGTGGTATTTCAATTCTCCATGACTCAACATTACTCACCATGACTTGAACATTTGAGTGTTCATTCCTCATCATAGAGGCTATGTCTTCTGATTTTTCTAAGGTTAGAGGACATTCCTATGCTTCTAGTTCTAATTTTCAAGCTAAGGTGACAATTTTGGCTATTTTAATTATATAAGTCAAAATATCACTTGGAAAATTATGGAAATAATTTAAGTAGGTTTCCTATAGTCAGAGAAATCTAGGAAAAATATTGTGATGCTTTGAATCATCTCGTACATTTCTATACTTAATTAAATGCATATATTATATTGATTTATGTAAATTATACACTTATAAAAAATTGACAAAATCACTTCTCCAATGTCCATAAAAATCATGTTTACCCACTATAAAAATTTGAAAATTATTTGGCTTAGTTTAAACACTAAAGTGAATTTTTAAGAAAACCTTACATTTTTGTATAAAAAAAATTATATTAAATCAAATATGCTTAGAAATATTATAAAAATTATTTCTCTAAGTTTCTTCTGATCAGAGGCATTTTATAAAAATAAAACCCATTTTTATGAAAATATTTTATTTTTAAAATATATATTGAATTAAAAATAATTAAAATAATCAAAATTTTAAAAAATATAAAAAATGGATCAAAATGAGTGGGAATGTCCGCTAATCACTTAGAATTCATTAGGACATTTTACCTAATTTAATGGATCAAAATGAGTGGGAATGTCCGCTAATCACTTTGAATTCATTAGAACACTTTTCCTATTTTTTCTAAATTAAAAATAAAATTTAAAGGCTTAAAAATGAATTTTTGATGTTTTCCCACAAAAAAAATTATAATAAATAAATTAAAAATCAAAAAAATATAAGATTTGATTCTCTGGTTTTTTGAATTCAGAAAAGTATATTAAAATATATAAATGATTTTTTGCAATTAAAATATTATTTTCTATTCAATTTAATCATTGAAATTGATTAAAAATTAAATAATAATAATAATAATAATAGAAATTTGATTAAAAAAATCATGACATTTTGTCTATATGTTACTTTGACCTTATAAAACCTCTAACAAATTTTTTCCATAAATATAAATTTTATTTTTGATAATTAAATAAATTAACTTTTGAAAATCCTATCTTCTAAATTTAAAAAGTAATATGAATTAAATCAAAATTTTGAGAGGTCCACATGTTCTCCTCTAACATTATAATTACTTCATGGATGTGACACTCTAAACCCTAAAAAAAATCATTTGAGTTGTGTTTGATGAGTAAGAAGGAGAAGTGCCCCAAAGGAAAAGTATTCATTTTAGACTTTGGTGCCTTAATCAAAACATTAGAATTAACCAAGGGAAAAATGGATAATTTTGATCTTAATAAATATGATTTGATGATTGAAATATAATGGGGTTAAAGGGTAGAAACCCATTCACCACCCTTGCACGACATCACAAGATCATAATCCCCCTAATCTTCATAACTTGGCAGTCGACTGAGATCAAGCGATTCTTAAGTGATGGGCTTAAGTCAGAAAGATGATATTTTTCTTTTCTTAAACCCAAAATTGAGGATGGTTTGACCATTTGATATGGATATGTGTTGCTGAAATCAAAATCTTGATAATCACCATTTCACCCATCATGATTGTTAAAGGCTTAGTAATGACCTAGGCTCGATATTTAAACTCAATTGATCGGATTTAGAAGATAACATAATCGATGATTAACATCTTTAAATAGTACAAGACTGACCTTAATTATGGACACCACAATCTTAAATGACCTAGATTTGCCTTAGGGGCACCCACTCACGTAACATTTAAACGAAACATCAATTGATTAATCAAGTACTCTATCCTCAAGGTAATTAAATTGTTAAGTTTCACTGAGCAATGGGATAGTCACAATTTGACCTCAGATGATTAATGGAACAACATGATAAGCTTAAAAATGAACTTGGAATATTTCAAGGGATTTGCAAAGTGATCTGGGACATGCCTCAAACATTTTGAAATCAATTGGACATTCTGAAGGACAGATTGGACTTGTCATATTTTGCTCTAAAATCATCTATTAGGATCTCTCAATATCCAACCAAAAATCATAGCTTGGGGTTTGGTAGCTAAATCTTCATCTACTCATGTAATGTAAATTTTCTTGCAACATTATATACATGCCTTGCAAGTAATAACCTCTCAGGTGGTGGAACGAGAAGACTCGCCAGGTACGCTTTTACAGTTTACAGTGTCGTTCTTTCTTGTACTTTCCACATTGTATTTTTATACTTATAAAACTTGCATGTTAAACAACGATATCACCCTATATGAAAACCAAAACTGCTAGGATAGTCGCAAAACCAAAACTAAAATCAACCAAGATAAAATTCACCACCACAACATTCAAAATATAAGACAACTCAAAATTTAATTACAACATCAAAAAATAATAATTGCAACTAAATTAAGACGTCTCTATCGGATGATCTGGAATCCCTCGGAGGAGGTAACCTACTGTTGCTAATGAGGCTTCCCATGGTCTAAATGAAAAAAGAAAGGAATTCATTAAGTTGAGTTTAGTAAATTCATTTAGACTAAGTGAGTCCAATAGAAAATAGTGGTACCAAAACGAGAGAACCGTAGGATCCTAACCAATGTCACTCTAATCAACTTTAATATCCCCCATAATATTAAAATAACCATAACCATAGGGACATCTGATTTAACATTATGACTTGACACATTAGAAAACTTAAACTTAACATGACGAGGAGCTTGAAGCTAGCACTGTGGGCAGCACGATCATCTTCAACAGCAAGAGGATCTATAACAACATAACTTTCCTTAGAATTAAATAACAAACCATAGGACTTCAAGGTTGTCTGCCTAGTACAACATAAATCCTCAACTCATCTTTAGGCTTTTGTATAGCTCTTCTATACAATATAAGCTCTAACTCGTCTTACGATCCTGATGTTGTCATTCATCATGACCTAAACCCTCAAATCTTTCAGGCTATTGTGTGATCATTTCACACAAATGTAAGCCCTAAATTAATAAAATCGGCAAGATGAAACATTTAAATATTTCTCCTGAAAACTAAAGCCAAACCATTAAGATAACTTGGAAGTCACTGAGGTTCTCTTCGAGATCTATGATATCCTCTAGTTCTTCCTCCTTTGGACTCTACAAAAAAATGCTCTAAATTTGAGTCATTCCCCTTTCATACCTCTACGTCCAATCTCGTTGAAAAGTCCTATCTTTTTGACCTCTTTGAAGATACTATTTCCTGATTTTTTATTGAGAGTTTTCTTAGGTAATTTTGGTTGTCTAAGATGTGATTAACTATAGGGGCTTCCCCTTATAGGAAGCTTTTTCGAACCCAGCTTAATATAAACCCTGTTTAATTTTTCATATTAAATAGGGGAACTTATTGGCAAATAAAATAATTTTGTAGACCAAACGTAAGTCATGTGTTTCTTAATTTAATTGATTGAGCCTCATCATCAAGTCTTGTGTTTATCTTTCGGGATGGATACAGGGTTTGAGGTAGAGTGCTCTTTTATTTAAACTGTGAAAAATATGGGGTTAGTTTTATTTCATATTTCTCTAAACTTATATATATATATATATATATATATATAT
>JXCR01130229.1:214482-241789 GCA_002079205.1 Phalaenopsis hybrid cultivar
ATATATATATATATATATATATATATATATATATATATATATATATATATATATATATATATATATATATATATATATATATATATATATATATATATATAATTAAATGTCCTTCTGAAGCAGGCAACGAGATTTTGATTCCGGTGACCGACAGCTCGTAATAGGTAGCTTTTTAACCAAAAAAGCGTCGATAGGCACACGAGAAAAAAAAAAGAAAGGAAAGGCATCCCAAAAGAATTTATAAAGAGGCCAAATGCTGCTGGACCGGCAATATAATCCGGGAAAAATAGTAAAAGTGGCCGAACTCCGTATATACCTGCCCGGTCCTAAGTCTATACAAAAATATAAAATTTGGACTTAATGTACGGGACACGAGCTGCTGCTCTTGGTCCTCGTTACATGGTTCGGTGTGTCCTCCTCGAAACTTGTGTCCGTACCTTATTTCTACTACAAACTCTCCTAGGAATCTATCAAATTCATCTGAAATAGAAAATAAAGACTTTACCTACATAAAATAAGTGTTAGCGGGCAATCAATGCATCGTAAAAATAATATGTCGTGCCTTATAATAAGGGGAGCTAAGACAACCTGCAAGTAAATGATTAGAAATCATTACATGCTCCCCCATAATATCACCTATGTGAGTGTGTATAAATAGGCACGACACCTACATAATATTGCCCTATTATATTATCAAACACAAGAAGCATACAAGCACACTGAAAAAAGGCGAGTAGGCGGCACATGGCTAGCGCAAGACAACTCAGCACACAATAATAGCCAAAACGTGAGAAGGTGACACATGACTAGCACAAGACAACACATCACACAACAATAGCTAGAGGTCTTGAAAGTGTTACCTAGCATCCTAAACCCTAGCCTAGCACACCATCTAAGGACAAGTGCATCAACCTAGTATCTAAGTGTGGGGTAAGTTTAGGTAAGGCATGACTTTGACACTGGCCCCATCCTAAGGATCTGAAAGATCTAAAGCATGTCATGAAGAGGAGTGACACAAGTTAAATCCAATAGATCCTTAGTACAATTATACTCGTGTCAATCTCAATGACTTAATTCGCATTACTCATCAAAATCGACCTGGCAAGCAATGCTCGTTAAGGCTTTGTGACCAACATGGGGGCCACTCTCCTAACGGGTCTGCCTTGCTATTAATGTGAACATGCAAATGTAAATAATTGGTTAAGACATAAGTGATGAGTATACCTTGGTGTAGGGACAAACAAATATGGGCATACCGTAGTGGCAGCAACCCCAAGATATATGCCAAAGCAGTAGTGACTCAACAGAATAGGCATGCCAGGGTGGCAACAGCCCGAAGAGGATGGGTATGCCATGGTGGCTGCGACCCAAAGAGGATAGGCATGTCGTGGTGGCAGTGGCCCCAGGAGGTATGCCGATAGGTCAGCAACCTGTAAAGGGTAGGCATGCCGTGGAGGCAGGGGCCCAAAGAGAGCATGCTACTCAAGCATATGATCATAATCATGCAGCTAGACAAATGCAAGATAGGATGCAAAAATGCAGCCAAACATATGTATTATAATATGCAAAAATGTAAACACACATGCAAAACAGTATGGTGGAGCAAGTAGTTGGTCGACATGGTTGAGGAATCCGTTCGAGCCAAACTGTCATGCCAACCGGCATGGGGAAGTTGATTGAAATGAAGTGGAATGCCCGCCGAGTCGGGGAAACAGTTCGGAGCTAAGTGAAGCGCTCACCATGCTAGGGTGGCTGGTTGGAGCGAAGTGAAGTGCTCATCAGGCTGAGGCAGGCGGTAAAAGCAAAGAGAAATGCTCGCAGGGCTAGACGACCGGTCAGAGAGATGTGAAGCGCTCGCCGAGCCATGGCAGCCAGTCAAAGTGAAGTGAAATGCTTGCCAGGCCAAGGCGGCCAGTAAAAATGAAGTTAAATGTTTCACGGGTCAGGGTAGTCAGTCAAAGCAAAGTGAAATGCTCGCCAGGCTAGGGCGGCCAGTCAAAATGAAGTGAAATGCTCGCAGGGTTGGAGCGGCCGGTCGGAGCGAAGTGAAGCGCTAGCCATGCCGGGGCGGCTGGTTGGAGCAAAGTGAAGCGCTCACCGGGCTATGGCAGCTGGTCAAAGTGAAGTGAAATGCTTGCATGGATGGAGCAAAGCGAAGTGCTTGTCAGGCCGGGGCGGCCGGTCAAAGCGAAGTGAAATATTCACCGGGCCAGAGCGGTCGGTCAAAGTGAAGTGAAATGCTTGCAAGGCTGGGGCGGCCGGTCGAAATGAAGTGAAATGTTCACAGAGCCAGAGCGAAGTGAAATTCTCATCGAGCCGTGGTGGTCGATGGAGCGAAGTGAAATGTTATATGACATGCAAAATGCAACATGCAAGCATACATATGTAATAGGGAGCCATTCTCGATGCTAACGACCTCACCGGGGAAACCTAGGGTCAACATATAGAAAGATAGCGATTGCCGCCTTTGCTTTGGTGAGGCGGGTAAGGAACTTCTCCCTGGATCTCCAAGGGGAAGTTCTCCACCTCATCGTGAAACAAGCTAACAATGATGTTCTTCCCGATTTCACAACGACTTTGAGGTTTGTAAAATGAGCTAATGACTCACATTTTCTCATTTTCGCAAAGGCCTACTCTTTGATCTTTCTTAAAAGACCAAAGTTACCAAAGCAAAGAGGAGAGAAGAGGGGCTCCAACCTTTAGGATTTTTGTGCTAAGGCTACCAATGAAATAGAATTCGCTCGGCTATCGTAGGGGAATTGGTTGCGTAAGGAGAATCCTATCCTAAACGCCAACTCTAGTAAAACAAGTGATCCATCATATAGGTGTGCGGTCGCGCCCGCTAACGCTGGAGCACGCACCCCATGTGGGCCATCAAACCCAAACGCCTATCACCACTAAAGCCTAAGGCTATCTAGAAACTGAAATGTGATTTTAAAGGTATTATACTGTCACGAAGTTTGTGCGAAGCCCAATGCAGTTTAAGGTACTTGACTGGCAACTTTATATATGCTTAAGAATACAAGAATTTAATACTACTGCTAGAAGATTTAATTTCTCAGCAACGACACCAAAAACTTGACAATGGTTACAGATTCGATGAAGATGTATATATATAATATTCGATAATGGTAAAGTTACTCTTATCAACGCAAGTATACATATCACTTAAGTAATATAGGGCTCTAATGGAGTCCTAGATATCAATCCCACGAAGAGTAATATTAGAGGCTACGAACTAAGATTATAGAAAATCAATACTTAATCACAACAATATAGTTCAAGTTGCTTATCTATCACTAATAGGCAATTGAATTAAATATGTAATTTTAATAACTCTTAAATAACTAATTCTACTAATAAAGTTTCTAATGTGAAGTTCAATACGAAAAAACGTCCTTCTCCTTGCTAAGAAATTATAGTGAATGAATAAAACGAATTAGTTTGAATTGGATTGTGCCAAATAGGAGCATACCTATTCTTTACCCTTTGGTCCAGGCATAAAAAACATTGACTAATTATATGCTTGGTTACTGATTCTGCTGCTAGGCTGGGAGGATACCGGCTCTCACTTCGGAGCTCCCACGTTCCCTCACCTGAGGGCCAATTCTAGGCCCGATAATTTTGTTTCCCTATTTATTTGCACCCAAATTCCAAGGGTTTTGACCTCCCTGAATCTTGGATGTAATCTTCACTTTAGTTGTAAAACTCAACATTTCCCTATTTATTTGCACCCAATTTCTAAGGGCTTTGATCTCCCTGAATCTTGGATGTAATCTTCACTTTAGTTGTAAAACTCAACATACTTCCAATGGCTTTGACCTCCCTAAATCTTGGATGTAATCTTCACTTTAGTTGTAAAACTCAACATATTTTATTTTGACCTCCATAAATCTTGGATGTAATCTTCACTTTAGTTGTAAAACTCAACATATTTTAAAACCTCCCTCAATCTTGGATGTAATCTTCACTTTAGTTGTAAAACTCAACATATTTTAACAAATAATTGGTCAAATTGAAAGCAAATTAAGATCAAAGTGAAAAGATCATCACAATTTCTTAAACATTATTGGCCAGATTGAAGGTAAATTAAGATCAAAGTGAAAAGATCATCACAACTTCTTTAACATTTATGACCAGATTGAAAATAAATTAAGATCAAAGTGAAAAGATCATCACAATTTCTTAAACATTTTTTTGACCTCCATGAATCTTAGATGTAATCTTCACTTTAGTTGTAAAACTCAACATATTTTAACAAATCAATTGGGCAGATTTGAAAGTAAATTAAGATCGAAGTGAAAAGATCATCACAATTTCTCAAACATTTTCATGGCTTCAGTAAATTAAGATCGAAGTGAAAAGATCATCACAATTTCTTAAACATTTTCATGACTTCACCATTCGGTTGTAAAACTCAACATATTTTAAACAAATCAATTCCAGATTTGAAAGTAAATTAAGATCGAAGTGAAAAGATCATCACAATTTCTCAAACATTTTCATGGCTTCATGTAAATTAAGATCGAAGTGAAAAGATCATCATAATTTTTTTAAAATTTTCATGGCTCCAATAAATTAAGATTGAAGTGAAAAGATCATCACAATTTCTTTAACATTTTCATGGCTTCACCAATTCAAATTACCAAAAACATTTTCATGGTTTTGCCAATTATTCACTTTAGTTGTAAAACTCAACATATTTTAACAAATCAATTGGGCCAGATTGAAAGTAACATAATTTAACAAATCAATTGGCCAGATTGAAAGTAAATTAAGATTGAAGTGAAAAGATCATCACAAACTTCTTTAACATAGCCAGATTGAAAGTAAATTAAGATCGAAGTGAAAATATCATCACAATTTCTTAAACATTTTCAGCCAGATTGAAAGTAAATGAAGATCGAAGTGAAAAGATCATCACAATTTCTTAAACATTTTCAGGCTCCACCAATTCAAATCACCATTTCACAAATTTCAAGACAAGGAGAAAGACAGAAATCTACTCAGAACTCATGGTAAAGATACAAATAAATTTGGAATTTATATATAAAAGCAAAGTCATACAAACTACAACAAGTAAATAACACTTATCTCTAATATTCCCCAAGCAAACTCCTCAAAGTTCCTCCGAATCTCTTCCTTTCTTTACAGCACACAGAATTCTTCTTCGAAGCGGCAAGGAGAAAGAAATCTCTCACCTTTCCTCCACTCTTAGAATCTCTCAAAGAATTCCTCACAACCTAACCCTAAATTAAATTCTCTACACTACTTTGAACCTGTCTAAAATGCTGAAACTTCCCTAAAATTGCTGAGAGATAGTCCTCTAATTTTCGACCAAAATGTTCTTTTAAAGTTCTAGAGGAGTTTTCCCAAGAGTTGCCTAAGCATCCCCTCAAAAATCGTCCACATTCAATGCACCTATTGAATTAACCGCCGATCTCGCCGTTCACAACCTCGAGGGCGCCATCGGTGGGCCTTCTAAAATATTGATCTGAAGTCTCGGGAAAATCTCACCATTAGCGCCAACCCTTGGATTTTATATATAATTGTAATGTTTTATGTTATGAATTTCTATTTGTGTTAGTACATCATTTAATCACTTAAAATTTGTGTCTAGAATGATTGAACGGATGTTGTTGAGGCTTGAAATTGATCAAAATTGCAAAAATCTAGAAATTGAACCAATTTAATAGAGCCCGCCGACGACGCCCTCGACGCCACCGACGACTTTGAGTTTATAAGGTAAAGGCTATGAAATATTTATAAGGTAAATGAATGTTTGCGTTTCAAATTTTGGGAAAGAAAGGTGATGTTCAAAATCATTAAAGGCTATCCATATATAGTAAGCCTCACTTGAAAAGTGAAAAAGAAAGAATTGACAACAATCCATGAAAAGAAAAGAAAAAATATATGGGATTGAAAGCAATCCAAATGAAAAAAAAAGAAAAGAAAAGAAAGAAAAAAATATAAAAGTGAGGAGAAGCTNGAAATCTCACTATGGTATTTACTTAAGTCAAACTTATAGTATTTCTGAATTAAAATTTTACTACAATAGATCGTAACTTTTATATAGTACTAAAATTAATTGAGGACAAGTATTAGTTAAGTTTGAGGGATTTTGACCAAAGAAAAATATGTTGAGATTTTCATACCTATTTTACACTGATTTTGATGTTAATGCACTCTTAAAAAAGGTATTTTTGATGTTTTATTGCAGGAATGATGAATTAGGGTCATTGGAGCAAAAAGATAGAAAGGTATTTTTGATGTTTTGTTGCAGGAATGATGAATTAGGGTCAATAGAGCAAAAATATGCAAAAAAAAATATGTTGAGATTTTCATACCTATTTTACACTATTTTTTATGATATTGCACTTTAAAGAAGTATTTTTGATGTTTTGTCTCAGGTATTATGAATTATGGTCATTGGAGCAAAAAGATGCAAAAACGGTGTAATTTGGAGCAACATATTTTTGATGTTTTGTTGCAGGAATGATGAATTATGGTCATTAGAGCAAAAAGATGCAAAAAGGAGCGAATTTGGAGCGAAATGCACCAAAATGAGAAGATTTGAACTAGGGCGCCGACGGCGAAATTTTTCTGAGACTTCATATCAACATTTTAGAAGGCCCGCTGACGACACCCTTGAGGCCACCGACGGCGAGATACGAGGTTACTTCAACAGGTTCATTGACTGTAGACAATTTTTTAGGGGATGCTTAGGCAAACTTTGGGCTACCTTTAAATATGACAGAGTTTCAAATGATGCTGGTATCCTCCCAGCCTAGCCGTAGAATTAGTAACCAAGCATAGGATTAGTCAATTTTCTTTTTGCATGGACCAAAGGGTAAAGAATAGGTATGCTCCTATTTGGCACAATCCAATTTGAACTAATTTGTTTTATCCATTCACTATAATTTCTTGATAAGGAGAAGGATGCTTTCTTTTATATTGAATTTCACATTAGAAACTTTATTAGTATAATTAGTTATTTAAGAGTTATTAAAATTTACATATTTATTAAATTGTCTTCTTCATTAGTATCATTAGTTATTTAATAGTTATTAAAATTACATAATTATTTCAATTGCCTAATAGATGACAGATAAGCAATTTGAATTATATTGTTGTGATTAAGTGTTGATTTTCTAAAATCTTAGTTCATAGATAAGCAATTTGAATTATATTGTTGTGATTAAGTATTGCTTTTCTAAAATCTTAGTTTGTAGTCATAAGCAAATTGAATTCCATTGTTGCGATTAAGTATTGCTTTTTCTAAAATCTTAGTTTGTAGTTCTAGAGTTATTTAAGAGTTATTAAAATTACATATTTATTTCAATTGCCTATTAGTGACAGATAAGCCAAAATTAAATTACATTGTTGTGATTAAGTGACAGACTAAAATCCCCAATTCGATCCTATCATTTGGCTGCTGAATTATAGATGTTAGCCCTCACGCGAGGGGAACATGGGAGCTCCGAAGTGAGAGCCAGTATCCTCCCAGCCTAGCTGCATATTCAGTAACCAAGCATAGGATTAGTCAATGTTCTTTATGCCTGTCCCAAAAGTTAAAGAATATGTATGCTCCTATTTGGCGCAATCCAATTTGAACTAATTCACTTTATCCATTCACTTTAATTTCTTGACAAGGAGAAAGTTGATTACTTATATATTGAACTTTACATTAGGAACTATATTAGTAGAATTAGTTAATTAAGAGTTTGTTAAAATTACATATTTATTTCAATTGCCTATTAGTAAAGATAAGCAACTTGAACTATATTGTTGCGATTAAGTATTGATTTTCTATAATCTTAGTTCGTAGCCTCTAATATTACTCCCTATGGGATCGATATCTAGGACTCCATTAGAGCCCTATATTACTTGAGCGATACGTATACTTGCGTTGATAAGAGTGACTTTACCATTATTGAATATTATATATATACATCTTTATTGAATCTATAACCATTGTCAAGTTTTTGGTGTCGTTGCTGAGAAATTAAATCTACTAGCAACAATATTAATTTCTTGTATTTTTAAGCATATATAAAGTCGTCGGTCAAGTTTTTCGTGTCGTTGCCGGGGAGTAAACAAAGTTTATAATTAGAGTAATAGACAAATTAGGACTATTAGAAAAATTTTACTTGAATTGCAACTTATTTTTATATATTTAATTAACTATTTTTCTGTGTACTGATTTCAATTGTATGCGTAAATTTGGACCTGAAAATTTTATACCCTACGACTCGAAATTAGAACGCATTGTTAGAAGAATTAAAAAAATAAGAAGAGAACCTAAAAATTCGGATACAATGGAAAACAATATGAACTATCAAGGAATAGAAAATGAACACCAACCTATACCTTTACGAGATTATGCAAATTCTACAGCAGATCAAATTCACTTACCTATCCAAAATCTCGATGTAGCTGCTAATTCATTTGAGCTTAAACCTGCTATTCTTCAAATGGTACAAAACAATCAATTCGGAGGTACACCCAATGAAGTTCCCAATTTACACCTCGCTAGTTTTTTAGAACTTTGTGCTACCTTTAAATATGACAGAGTTTCAAACACCAAATGAAGATCTTAATTTACACCTCGCTAGTTTTTTAGAACTATGTGCTACTTTTAAATATGACAGAGTTTCGAACTACACCTCGCTAGTTTTTTAGAACTATGTGCTACTTTTAAATATGACAGAGTCTCAAACGATTTGTTAGACTTTAAATATGATAGAGTTTCGAACCTAAATTGATGTATTGAGGTTGAGAAAATACCAAAATTAGGTGTGTCGTGTAATGTGTATTGTAACCCTTGGAATTTATATATATTTATGATGTTTTGTGTTGTGAATGTTTATTTGTGTTAGTACATCATTTAATCACTTAGAATTTATGTCTAGAATGATTGAACGGATGTCGTTGAGGCATGAAATTGATCGAAATCACAAAAATCTAGAAATTAAACTAATTTAATAGAGCCCGCCGACGACGCCCTCGACGCCGCCGATGGCGGATTTTTCTCAAGACTAAGGTTAATATTTCAATAGAGTGCGCCGACAGCGCCGAAGACCCTGCCGACGGCGAGATCGCAAAAAAACACCTTTAACCATGATTTTGACCAGTCAACCGCCACTATTCATCATCCCCTTCCTCCTAAAAATGAAAATTTTGATCTAGGGCTTGAGAGATCTTAGATTTGGGGCAATTTCAAGGCTTTTAGACACCGGATTTGATCATCTCTCGATAAGAGCTTCACTCCAAACTAAAAATATTTGATTTTCGCCGTGAATTTCTTCCACATTGAGAAAATCCAAAAAATTTGAGAATGTGAAGAAAATATTGGGAACAAATTCATGGAATTTAGTTTTGAACTCTTAGAGTCACTCTTGGAAGCCATTATTTGAGTATTTGATGTATATTTTGGAATTTTTTATAATTTTGATTACATTGACATGGCTCCATGATAAAAGAGGTGACTTAAGTTTGATGAGTCTCGCTTAGTCAATGCGAAGGCTCAGTCAAAATTTGCTTCAGTATTTGAAGGAAAGAAATGTATACAAGATCGAGTTTTTGAGAGTCTGGGAGGAGAAACTAAACGAGTTATTTCCAAACGGAGGTGAGAAAACTTTTGTTATACCACCAACAAGGCTGCTGCGAATATTGTAAAAGAATTTTACGCCAATGTGTACTATTCTGAAGACAGAATCGTTCAAGTGTGACGATTTCCTATTGAATGTAATGCCGCCCGCATTAACACCTTTTATGAAGTCCCAGACTCCTATAGCTTCCATTGTGAAACCTTCAGTACTATGGAAGGCCCGCTGAACGAAGTGATCAACTTTCTCACTGATGGGAAAGGGACATGGAAGATAAAACAATGAGAACGGGTAAATTTCTCTGCTTCCATGTTGAATGCCACATCTAAAGCGTGGCACTATTTTATTTCCTCTACTATGTTACCAACTTATCACCATATTGAGGTAACAAGGGATAGAGCTATTTTGAATTTCTATATTCAAAATAATAGAAATATAAATGCGGGGAGAATCATTTTTAAGATCATATTGAGTACGACAAGGAGTGAAACAACTGGAGGT
This sequence comes from Phalaenopsis hybrid cultivar, assembly GCA_002079205.1. NCBI lineage: Eukaryota > Viridiplantae > Streptophyta > Magnoliopsida > Asparagales > Orchidaceae > Phalaenopsis > Phalaenopsis hybrid cultivar. The sequence continues at coordinate 224,592 of JXCR01130229.1, forward strand.
CTAGGACATCCTAGCCTCATTTATGCACTTGCCAACTGTCTGGAGTAGAAGCTGGAACTGATGAAGAATGGGTTTACCCTATGAAACCCATTAGTAAATCTAATTTAAAAGCATATGAATCCCATGAGAAGTGGAAATCTGGGAGTAGGGGTCAAGAACCTTCTACTAGTAGAGATATCCCCTCTATTAGTTATGACCTTCCTTCTTCAAGCTCTCTACCCTGACTGATTTGATGAATGAGTTGACCTTGCAGCGGAAAAATATTGAGCTAATAAATGAAAGAATTGGGGGTTTAGAACGTAGACATGATTATGATAGTGAGTACTTCTAGAGGCATTCTAATTTTGAGATAGCTTATTACGAAGCTCAGGCCATGCACTACAGAGGTGAGCCTGATGTTACATTTTCTGAATGCCCTCGTTATACTCAGTGTCAACCCAATCCACCTGCTGACCAAGGATATAAAGATATAGCCTGGGATTTTGATATCTGAATGTAATTGATGTACTTTTACTTTTATTTTTGTAATAGAGACAAATGTTTATTTGTGCTTTTATTTTTATGTTGTAATTGGATAATTTTTAATTATTGTTTTAAATGTTTAGAGTAGTAATGGAAATTTGCATGTGTAGTATAATAGATGTTGACTAGTACTTTGTGAATTGTAATGTTTTGTGATTTTTATTTTGCATTTTAATTATAATTGTTTTTTGTTTAGTATTTTGGATGTGTTAGTGAAATATTGTGTTTGTATAATGTTTTGTTTTTTATATTTTCAAAATTTTATTACCCAGCAATTTCTCTAATGATTTATATGTATAGAAAGCTCCTAATTTTACAGACTAGGTGAAGTAAAACTTTTGAGGACTGGAAAATTTCAGAATGAAGAAAATGCCTAAAGCACTGAGTTATGATTTATATTTAAATAATTTTCTTTCCACCTATATCATTTCATATTGAAAAATTTAAGTTTGGGGGAGGGAAGAAAAAGATTAACTATTAGATGTTCTCAATTTTATTTTCAAAAATTATTAATATGATTTTATGTAGTGAATTTAATTCAAATAACTATATTTTGTAGATATTTANAGTGAGATAAACCCTAGATACGAGCTTGGCTAGACGGTCAGCTTGAGAATGAATTAGCTTGGCGAGCAAATAAGCAGTCCTAAGGCTGCGGAGGGCAGTCCGCAGTTGATTGTCGGATAGGGTTCATTATCATTAATTTTCAAGGTAAGTTAAGATCTTTATGTTCTTTCGGCGCTGTAGAACGCCGATGCATAAATTTGCTAGAGATTGCATTAAAATTTAAGGCTGTGATGATAATTTTTAAAATATTATCATTAAAAGGATGTGTTTTGGAGGATAAATTTGATATGCTTTGCGATAATAAAAATCAGAAAAATATTTCTTGTGTTTGTATTTGGAAAAATAAGCCCAAAAATTTTTCAAGGTTCAAAATATCATGGTTTTAACATGGAGTACTTATTTAAAGCATTTTACAATTCTTATTGGTTCCAATAAATTTTGAATCATATTAAGGTTATTGCATCCTCTTAGTATGTTGGGTCTCTTATCGTTTTTAGGGTTCACATAATTCGGGAGAAACATGTGTACGGGAGAAAGAAGAGAATGCCAGAGTTATATGCTCTTTGGATGTTTCTCCTTCGACATAGCAGAGAAGATAATCTAACAAGCAAGAAAAAATAAAAAAAAAGAGCAAGAGAGATCTCGAGAGAGTTATAGTCTGAGATCTTTAGAAAAAGTCTGGAAGAGTCTCCCTTTTTTTATCTCTCTTCCCTCTATTATACATGTTAAGGAAAATATTAAAATATGAGTTGCAGTATCTAAAATCTTCTCACAACATCTCGATGAAAAGATTGTGTGAAAGTTAGGTGACACATAATAAAGAATGTGACATATATCCATAATTGATGTTGGCCTTGACTTTTGCATTCAGTTAATTTTGAGGATCATTAATAAGGAGAATTTAATGGATGAATTTGATTGATCAGTCTGCTAAGTGAATTTGGCAGGTTAGTCTGTCGGGTTAATACGGCAAGTTATCTCGACAAATAATACAAGAAAGCTAGCATATCAACGAATGAAATCAGTGAGTCACCTTAGCAGCATGGTGGTTGTAACTCCTGAGTATATGAGCTTATCAGGCCCACAAGGGCTACTTGTTGCATATTTTGGTCCACAGAAACTGATTTTTGGCATAAAGATGCAAATTTTGGTTCATGCTCCAAACTTGTTCGGGCATGGCTTGAAGGTTGATTTGAGCTTGATTTTAACAATGATTAAATAAGATTCAAACTGAATTTAAACTTATTTTGCTCAAAATTCAAGCATGAATTCTACCATTGTTGGAATCTGTTTCATGCATAGCGTTTCAGGTATTAAAAGTAAGCCAAAAAACACATTGGAATGAATTTAATATGCTTGAGATCATTACAATTTTTTCCCGAGCATCAAAGAAGATATTTTGTGTTTGGGGCTCAATTGAGGAGAAAATTTAAGTCATGCTAATTTATTAATCATTAAATTTACATTGAAGTAAATATGATAAAATACCAACTAATTATTATTATTATATTATACTTATCTAAAAAAAATAATAAGGATGAAACTTTTCTCATTAAATTGAAATCAATGTTGCAGTTTAAATTTTTTAACTTAGATCACATGTGTCAATCGCAGGTCATGGCTAGCACAACGCATTCACAAAATCTAATAGGAGAGCGTGAACTGAAAATTGAGCAATGATTCAAATCAACATAAACTTAATTTCAATAATATTTTGGCCACAAATAAAACTATTGTAGCATCTAAATTTATCAAAATTGAAGTTATACCAATATGTAAACAAGCTATTGCTACAAAATTTTATCAATTAGGTTATTCCAATATTAAATATATTCAATGACATATCTAAAGTACGAGTTTTGGTACGCCACCAACAAATTTTCATCATCTGACAGAAATCTCGATGCAATCTTTTGAGCAAGAATTATTCAAATATTGATAAAAACTCATAAAGAACTGTGATTTCAGCAAATTTATAATCAAACTGACTGACTCGACAAGAGGAACCCAATGTTACCAAAATTAGTCCAGTCCGAGTCAAATCAAGCTCGGATCAAGTCATTAAACCACTCTATGAAGTTTTCCGGACATATTTAGAATGTTAAATGAATATCGAATCTAGAAAGTCTATAACCGAATCGAGCGTCTTGACAAGATGAATCCAACGAGCTTTAGATTGCTTAATTCCAACATCGTTAAGACACTCAAATGCCCATCAAACGCCGTCTGATCGAAGGAAGCTCTCCTGACCGTACGATCAAAGTGGTTTATTTTTTTACATTAATTGCACCCAAAACACTATAAATAGAGCTCCCCCCTCTCTCATGAGGAAGGAGGGTTGAGGTTTGAGAGAAAACTTAAAGCTTTGAAAATGAGCTGAAGTCCAACAACACCCCTGTCGTCGTGACCATTGTTGATTGTCGTCGACAACTATTGACCGTCGTCAATCACTACAAACCGTCGTTAACACTACCGACCGTCTTCGATCACTGTCAATTGTCGTTGATCACCGTCGACTGCCATTGACAACCATCGACTGTGTTTAAGCACTACTGTTGTCATCAACCACCACCAACCATCGTCGACCCTCGCTAGCCGTCGTCGATGACCACCAATCACTATCGACCACCACCGACCGAAAGCCACCAGTCTACATTGTAACTTGGAAAACCAAGTAACACTTTCCCGTCTTTGGCATAAGAAGTCTCTGTAATCATCAACTTATAGTAAGTTTTTACAATTGGGCCAAACTGTGTGGGTTTCTCCCCTTACGGGTTCTCCGCGTAAGAACTTCTGGAATTAATAATGGTTGTTTTTTTTTTACCTGAATATGTGTTGAATTCTCGTGCAATGCTCAGACAATAATACATTACTCTATAACCACAAATTTTCTCGCACACATCAATTTGTCACCGTCTGTGGGAACACTTCAATCTCACCACTGAAGTACTTACACGACTTACTACCTCGCCACTAGACATAATATGCGTAACAACAGAGCATCCAACTCCAACTTCCATCATTCCAGGGAGCAGTCACAAAGCCAAGAGCGGCATGCTTCTTCATCTTCTAGCCCTGAAAGATGTTATCCCGCCAACGAAGGCATTTCAGGTCCTTTTATAGAAGACAAATGCACAAAATTGAGGAGTCTCGACTAGAGATCCTACAGCTCCTACATAGAGCTCAACAGCCGCTACCCACACCGTTGAATGAAGTTCATTTACCATTAACTCAACGACCTACGGGAAACACACTACTTAGAGGAACTAGTTCTACCCCCCTCCCTAAGAAGGAACACTTTTTATGCTAGTTTGTGACACTGAGCTCTAGATACCAAAAGTTCCACTTATCCATTTTGTGTAGCTCACCTGACACCTCCATGTCTTACTACCATTCCAGATGATGTCATTATTAACAAACTATGATGCCTCGCTAGGGAAGATTTCCCCTAGAAAAAAAGGATCAGCTTCCCACTCACTGTAACATCCATTAACCCTTCCTCTTAGCAGATGCAGTCCTCCAACACCCCATCCTAATTGGCTTCAAGCTTCCAAACATAAACACATATGAAGGGATAATTGATCCTTATGAGCATGTTGATCATTATCGAACTATCATGCACATTCAGCATGCTTTCGATGCTTCTGTGTCAAGTGTTCCCTACCACTCTTAAAGAACAAGCTCTAACCTGGTTCTACTCTTTGTCAGGGGGCACTGTAAACACATTTAACGAGCTTGTCAGAGTATTCATTAAGCAGTTCATGGTAAATCAATGTATCATCAAGAATTCATCCCACCTCAGGAATTCGTCAAAGTGAAGGAGAATTGCTTAAGGAATACTTCTACAGGATTTCTGCTGAAGTCGATCAGATTCTAGGAGTGGATCCAGAGTTACTAAGAGGAGTCATCCTTGGGGGGGCTCCTCCTGGGACACTTCTACTCATCAGTAATGTGGGAGACAGTTTATTCTTATGCTGAACTTGTCCACCGTGATGAGGCCCAAATCACTTTGGACGAGGCCATCAACACACATAAGGAGTAGTTTGAGCAGTTTGAGGGAAAGTGCAAAAGCAATGCCAGAGACAATAATTAATCTTCACAATGGAGAAAGTCCAAACAACAGAGGAATAGAGACCTCCTTCCTCAAAGTTCAGGTCAGTGATGTGAGCATTGAATTAGGAAAGAGTACACACCATTCAACACGTCTCATGTTAACGTTCTGATGACCATCAATGATGAGGAAACTATTAAGTAGCCTGACCCAACCCACAACTACATAATTATTTAAGTTCTGAAAGATTTCCAAAAACTTGACCCAATTTATATTCAGTGGCTAGTGTGCAAAAAAATATAATATAGAATTGATTAATGACTTACACACTAAGGATACTACGCAAGTATACATATTATTTTAAGTATTATAGAGTTTTCTTTAAAAACCTCAACATCGAACCCACATAGAAAAATGGAATTTATAAGCTAACTAAGAAATATTTCTACCCAAACTATAAACTAAATTTGTAGGAAAATAATGTTGAACTATTTATAACAGGGTATATACTACAGTTAGCTACGTCTAAATTAAAGCTAAAAGTAAATGAAAAGTTTATAAACTACAAATGTGTGAAGGAGTACAATTATAATAAAATATCCTTCCTCTTACAAAGAAATTGTAATCAGTGTAGGAATCAAATGGTTAAAGATGAAATTGAGGTATTGTGACAAATAGGAGCATACCTATTCTTTATCCTCTCCCGAGCACATAAATAACATTTGCTAATCTAAGTTATGTTCATGATTGTATGGTAGTGGTGAGTAGATTCTAGCCTCTCACTTCCAGATTACCCACTGTGCCCTCTCTATAGGACCTACAAGGGACTCAAGTTCTCAACTAAGATCAAATTGATAATGGTTCTAGTCTTTCACTCTAGAATCATCAATTCTACACCCATCAAAACTTATCTCCCTATCTATTTGTACTCCCCCTTAGACTTAACATCCTCTCCATCCAAGGGTTATGTGTTACTCACTAGTTGGTAAAATCATAGCCCTCCCTGGTCATTATGTTTTGCAATGGATTTTAACATCACAAATGGTCAGTTCGCAAAGTAAATGAAGAACTGGTGAAAGTACCATCACAAATTGTTGGAATAAAAGAAATTTTCAAAATATTCTAACCCCACACAAGATTACTTCTTATTGCAAGGAGAAAAAAAAACTACCCAAAAATCATATAGATAACAAAACAAAACATTATATATATATATATATATATATATATATATATATATATAACAAGTTTACAAGACAAATCTTAAATAAAAGTACAAATACTTATCTCAAACTCTTCCCCAAGCAATCCTCTAAAGTTTCCTAACTAAACTTGACTCCATAAGACTCTACAAACACTTACAATCACCACACTCTCACTATGGTGTCCGCCCACCCCTAATGGTGGTTTAACTTACCCAAAAACAACTTTTCTCTCCTTTTTCCTACATTTGGATGTGTAGAAATGCTTTTATATATAGAGCTATGAAAATAAACAAGAGTCACTTAAGGCACATTTTTGAAATTCATGCAAATTTAATCTATCTTGGCATAACCATCGTTGGTGCTTAGTGACCAAAGGAAAATATGTTGAGATTTTCATACCTATTTTACACTGATTTGATGATATTGCACTTTAAAGAAGAGTATTTTTTATGTTTTATTGCAGGTATGATGAATTATGGTCATTGGAGCAAAAAGAAATAAAAACGGTGCAATTTGGAGCAAAAACGACCAAGAAATAAACTTTGTGCTATATTTCGTTATAGCGGTATGTCAGACGATGCTGTTAGATAAGGCTTTTTTCCTTTCTCACTAAAGGATAAGGCTAAAATATGGTTATACTCATTAGCACCTGGCTCTATTAAAAATTGGGAGGAGTTAACTCAGAAATTCCTAACTAAGTATTTTCCACCTTCAAGGACTACTAAACTTAGATAAGATATTATCTCATTTTGTCAGTATGACGAGGAATCAATATACAAAGCCTGGGAAAGATTTAAGGAACTCCTAAGAAAGTGTCCACATCATGCTCTGCCTGATTGGTTAATCAAAAAGGTTTAAGGAACTCCTAAGAAAGTGTCCACATCATGCTCTGCCTGATTGGTTAATCATTCAAACTTTTTATAATGGGTTAGTAGAATCCCTTAGGTTTATAATTGATACTGTCGCTGGTGGATCATTAATGTCAAAACCATTTGATGAAGCGTATGCGTTAATCGAAAATGTGGCTGCAAACTAATTTCAATGGCCCTCTACTAGGGTAAATCCTAAAAAAGTAGCCAGTTTTCATGATTCAGATGTGATTACAATTCTTGCATCTGAAGTTGCTGCAATATCAAGGAAGTTGGACCAATTTGGAATGAACCAGCCTCAACTCACTCCAGTAAGTGAAGAAAGATCATTAGGGAATATGATTGATTCTATTTATCATATGATGCTTTAAATACCATAAACAACCCGTACTCTAACTTTTACAACCCAGTTTGGGAGAACCATCCTAATTTTAACTTGAATCATGCTACTGACGGTGGAAACCAAAAATGAGAAAATAATCATGAAAATCCTAATGGAAGTTGGAATAATCAGGGGAACACAAACTATAGACCTTCATATCCACCAGTCTCTAACAATGATCAACAATTTGAGAATAAGAAGAAGTCTATGGAAGAAGTGGTATTGCAAATGGGAAACCAGTTGCAAAGTCAAAATGCTGCGATTAAAAATATAGAGAATCAGCTGTGACAAATTGCTAATTCACTTTACAATAGACCCCAAGGAACACTTCCTAGCAACATTGAGATCAACCAGAAAACACTAATGAACAAGTAGAAGTTGTCCAATTAAAAAGTGAAAGAGAGATAGAGGATGTGGTAGAACACTAATGAACAAGTAGAGACAATTTCTAGCAACATTGAGATCAACCCTAAAGAGAACACTAATGAACAAGTAGAAGCTGTCCAATTAAAAAGTGGAAGAGAGATAGATGATGTGGTTAGAAAAAAGAAAGATGTTGTGAGAGAAACAAAGGAAACTAAAATACCTAAAGAACATGTTTCTAAGGATATGAAAAAATTAATATCTCCAACTAAAATCAATTTAAAAAGACCACCGCCTTCATTTCCTCAAAGACTTAGACAACATGAGTTGGATAAAAAATTTTCAAAGTTCATGGACGTATTTAAAAAGTTAACAATAAATATTCCTTTCGCTAAAGCTTTGAAACAAATGTCAAGTTATGCAAAATTTATGAAGGAGATATTAAAAAAGAAAAGAAAATTTGGGGATTACGAGACAGTTGCACTAAGTGATGAGTGCAGTGTTATACTTCAGAAAAATTTTTCTCGGAAACTTAAAGATCATTGCGGCTTTACAATTCCTTGTGTAATTGGAAAAAGATTATGTGGAAAAGCTTTATGTGATTTAGGATCGAGCATTAATGTGATGCCTCTATCTAATATTTAAACAGGTTAGGTTTAACCAATATTTCTCCCACTACTATAACTCTTCAGTTAACTGATCAATCTATCATTTATCCAAAAGGAATTATAGAAGACGTGCTTGTTAAAGTGGATAAATTTATCTTTCCTATGGAATTTATTGTATTAGATATGGAGGACGATAAAGAATATCCCATTATTTTTGGGAGACCTTTTCTGCTGGACAAGTTATGATAGATGTGCAAAAAGGAAAGTTAACTATGAATAGTAATGACTATGAAACCACTTTTAATGTTTTAAAGGCTATGAAATATCTAGCTGAGAGAAATTATGATGATTGTTTTCGGATGGATGAAATTGATTATCTAAGTAAAAACTATTTCTAGAAAAGTTTTGAGAGTAAGTTACTGATGATATCGAAATGGGCTTTCATGATGAATCTAAAATGTTGTTTAAAGAAGATTGTATGTATGTTCAGGAGAGGTGTGAAATGATGGACGTTTCCAAAAATAGTAAACTTTTAATTCCATCTGTAATGAAATCTCATGAACTTAAGATGAATGTACCCTATACGATTTTAAAGTCTACCAATTTAGGGAATTCATATACACCACCAGTCTCTATATCTTCATATTCGACTCAATCACAAGATGAACCTGTAATTCATATACACCACCAGTCTCTATATCTTCATATTCGACTCAATCACAAGATGAACCTGAAATTGAATGATGAAATCAGTAAAAGATCTCCTATGAAAGAGTTATTCAAAGTCACTGAATGGTATATTTCATGGTATACGAACAAAATGAATGAGATTCTGATGCTGGGGCATATTATTAATGCAATTAACAGTTACCCCCCAGATATTTTACCTAGTGACTCTGAGATAAATCCTAAGGAAATGAATTATGAGCAATTTAAAATTATTGAACTGATATGTAGAAGAGAATTCGAGGATTTGTTTCAAAAGAGCTTTGAGTTAAGAGATAAGGATAAGGAAATTGAAAGATCAATGGAAAAAATTCCTGAAGAATTGGAAGATAATTTGAAACAGAAGAGTAACTTAGAAGATATTGATCTAGAATCTGAATTATCTAGAGAGAATATAATCCAAAATTTGGGAGATCATGAAGTATCAGATCCATTTCTTATAAATTTCATAGATGAAATGCAAATTGAGAAAATAACTAGAAGAATATTGGATCTAGAAAGAAATATGAGGAACAAGAATATGAATCAATATGAAATGGAAGAGCTGAAAAGAAAATTTTAATTCAAGGGCTTTGTAGGAATCTCTGGATATGGAAAAAATGGGCTATTGATCAAGGATTACTTAATTGGAATTTTGATCCAGGTGGAATCATTTGTCGGGCTAGCGACGTTAAATCAAGCACTTTGTGGGAGGCAACCCATAGTTATCTGTGTGATTTGATTTAGTATGCTTAAGAGTCATGATTGTTAGTGTTGTATTGTGTTTTCTTTAGTGTGGATTGATCTGTTTGCTTGATGTTTGGTAGGTGTTTGGATTGTTGGTGTTTTGATTTGCTTTTTGCGAGTCATGAGGGAGATGATTCATTAAATTCTTATTATGGTTAGACTTGTATATTCTCTTGTTGTAGTTGGATTGACGAGTCCACTACAACTCGGGTCTCACCCGGACTTGAGTTTTACAAAAGACATTATGAATTTTTACAGNTGTTACACCTTATAAGAATTGAAGAACATTTTTATATTCCAATGCTGATCCATGCTATGCTAGTTAGAAGTTTGTTTAGTTAATTTCATTTTAGCATGTTTAGTTTAGATTTACTTTCTACTACATGTTTTCTATCCTAATAAATAATTATAGATATTTTTTATAGAAATTTGTGGTAGATAGAATTTCTAAACTGTTTTTCTTCCTACTTATATTTTCTGCACTAAATGTTGTACATGGTAAAAATCAAGTTTGGGATAGGAAGAAAAATGAAATTTTACAGTGAATATACTTCCTTTTAGTTTAATTTTATTGTATGCATGTTTTAGGCTAGATTTACGTTCTTATGTTGTCATTCTATACTGATTATGCATGTATATGAATTTGATAGGATATTGTAATAGTAAGTAGATTTAATTTTTATTTTTTCTTCCTGCTACATTTTATAGAATTAATTGAAAAATATTTAAAAATTTAAGTTTGGGGGAGGGAAGAAAAATATTAACTATTAGATGTTCTCAATTTAAATATTTTTTTAAAAAAATATTAATATGATTTTATGTAGTGAATTTAATTCAGAGAACTATATTTTGTAGATATTTAAATATTATGGTAGATTTAAGGGAATTTTTTGGTAATGAAAATTGATTTTGTAGATTGAGATATTTAGTATAAGAGAATAAGACTAGTTAACCATTTAAAGTAAAGGAAACTATATTTTGAAGTATTAAGAATCTTGGAAATTCATTTGAGAAGAAAGATTGGGGCTCAATGATGTAAAAGCTATGAAATTTTTATAAGATAAAGGAATGCTTTGAGTTTCAAATTTAGGGAAAGAAAGGTGATGTTTAAAATCACTTATAAGGCAAAGGAATGCTTTGAGTTTCATGGGGTGTAATGATGTAAAAGCTATAAAATATTTATAAGGTAAATGAATGCTTTGAGTTTCAAATTTAGGGAAAGAAAGGTGATGTTCAAAATCATTAAAGGCTATCCAGATATAGTAATCCTCACATGAAAAAGGAAAAAAGAAAGGATTGAAAACAATCCCTAAAAAGAAAAGAAAAAAATATATAGGATTGAAAGCAACCAAATTAAAAAGAGAAAAGAAAAGAAAGAAAAAAAATATAAAAGTAAGGAGAAGCTTGAGGAGATGCTTAATCAAAAATTGGCTTCACTGAACCTACCTAAAGGGAAAACCTAAATACATTCCTAAACTTATATTTATGGATTAGCATCTTTTACTAGTAGTGTTCTCATGAAGTTCATATCTTTTGAATATTCTAAGTGACTTGATATTACAACATATAGTCATTCTTGAAATGAATAGAAAACTAGAACTCTTAAACTTGATGACTACATAATCTTGTACCTACAGAGTTAATTTAATTACTTGAATTTTTTTGAAAATCTCACTATGGTATTTACTAAATCAAACTTATAGTATTTATAAACTAAAACTTTACTACAATAGATCATAACTTTTATGTAGTACTAAAATTACTTGAGAACAAGTAAAAGTTAAGTTTGGGGGATTTTGACCAAAGAAAAATATGTTGAGATTTTCATACCTATTTTACACTGATTTTGATGATATTGCACTTTAAAGAAGGGTATTTTTGATGTTTTATTGCAGGTATGATGAATTATGATCATTGGAGAAAAAAAGAAATAAAAACGGTGCAATTTGGAGCAAAAATGAGCAAGAAATGAAATTTTGCCCTGTCACCTTTCGATAAGTCTTTCGATGTTTAATCTCTTTCAATTCTTGCATATTTTTTAATGAGATTACACTTTAAAGGAAGGTTGTTTTCATGCTTATTTTATAGGGCTCTCTGTTAGGAACGCAACGCAACTGAAATGTGGTGAAACAGAGCTAAAACGAAGCAAAAAGGTAAAGCTGAGCAGTCTGCCCGCTGACCTTGAGATTTACTCAAGAAGACCGAAAAATGATAGAAAAGCTCGTCGACAGCGCCCTCGAGCCCGCTGACAGTGCCCGGGACGACTATGTACCGATTTTTGGCGGTTATGGGCTGAAATTCAATGTATTTGGACGCTTTTTGGAAGGGTGCTTGTGGCAACTCTTCAAACTTCGTCCCTACACTTTAAAAGAACAAATTTAGGTTAGAAAAAGGGGGATTTTTGTGAGAGGAATGTTAGGAAGAGTGTGGAGAAAGTTTAGAGATTTTAGAATAGGAGTAGAAATATAGATTTCTACCCTTTTGGAGAGATTGGAGAGGAGATTTTAAGAGAAATTGTAAAGAGATGTTCTAGCATTGCATGGATCGGCGGATGGTAGAGATTTTCTTCTTTCTTTCAAGGGAAAAAGCTAAGTATTGTGTTCTTTATTATCTTATGGTTTTGTAAACTTAGATTTCTACCCTTTTGGAGAGATTGGAGAGGAGATTTTGAGAGAATTTGTAAGAAGATGTTCTAGCATTGCATGGATCGGCGGGAGACTTTGTGGAGAGATTTTCTTCTTTCTTTAAAGGGAAAAAGCTAAATATTGTGTTCTTCATTATCTTATGGTTTTGTAAACACTTATCTAGTGGATTTGCTTTGATGAAATGAAGTTTTCCGTTGTGTTTTCTTCATGCTTTGTGATGTGTTTCTCTTACTCTCTCTTCTTGTTTGGAAATAATGGTATGAGAAGATTATGTCATTGTTTTCATTTTACTTTTCTTTTGTAATGAGTAGAATTCATGTTTAGGTTGTTGTGGTACATGTTAGAAGTGAATTTAATTATAAATGTGATGGTTTTTACTTGCACTTTATTTACATTACAATAAAGGCCTGTTGTAGTGTTAAAATTCATTGTAATTGTATTAAGACCAGAGAGAGCTGTGTAATTCTCAATAAAGAAGAACCACATTCAGATTCCATGGATAGTTAAGTTCATGGGAGTTGAATGCAAATAAATAGGGAAATATACTTTGATGGGCGTAGAATTTGAGATTTTAGGGTGACAGACTAAAATCCCCATCAATCCTAATGTTTAAGTATTGAAGCGGAGATGTTAGCCCTCAGGCGAGGGGAACGTGGGAGCTCCGAAGTGAGAGGCGGTATCCTCCCAGCCTAGCCACNTGACATTACAAACTAAGGACTAATAGTAGTAGATTAGAATTTGACTAATGATCTCTTACCTCGCTTTCCTGTGGGATCGATAAACGAGACTCCACTAGAGCCCTGTATTACTTGAGCGATACGTATACTGTATTTGAAATTGTGACTTTACAAAATTATTATAAAATAATAACTTTGAGTTCATAAATTCTTATATATTAAAAGTTTCATCAAGTTTTTGGCGTCGTTTCTGGGGATTTAAATCTTCTAGCAGCAATATCAAATTCTTGTATTTTTAAGCATATATAAAGTCGTTGTTACCTAGGCGCCCAACCGTCGCACTTAGGCGCCAACATTCCAGACTCTTTAGCGCCTAGGCGCCAGGTCATATTTTGTCCTTTGGCTTCATTTGACCCATTTTTGCTCAATTTTTACTTCTTTTACTCATAAACTCCTTTTCTTGTACCTGAAATAAGAAACACACAAAATACCATTCATTAAAGTTTAATATCCTTAAAAATGAGCATAAAATATATAAAAATATGTAATTTAAGGCATATCAATTCCCCAAACTTAAATGTTACTTGTCTTCAAGTAACCCTTGTAATATGTAAACCAAATATAATAACTTATGGTAGAGACTTTTACTTAAAGAATCTTATAGTTTTGTCCCATAAATGTGAAAGTGAAGATTTTAAAAAAAATTTTAATTACTCAGGTTAAAATTAAAATTTAAGAATATTCAGTAATTATGTTAAGAATTTTGATTTTCTATTAATTTTAAAAATAATTGTAATATGTCACACTAAGGAATTTTACAAGAATAGAAAGAAAAGATTTACATTGGAACTCTACTAGTAAAGAGACTAATACTTTAAAATTAAGAATAAGTTTAGAATTGTAAATAAGTTTTTTTTAAGATTATTCAAGTAAAGCCAATTTTTACTTGGGCATCTCCTTAAGCTTCTCCCCACACGTTTTTCATTTTTGCACTTCATTTTATTTTGATTTTGCTTTTGTTTTTCTTTCAAGATCATATTTAATCATTTCTTTTATTTTTTTATGTGAGGATTACTATATCTGGATAGCCTTTAATGATTTTGAACTTCACTATCATCTTCCTAAAGTTAAAAACTTCTCACATTTCTTTACTTAATAATATGTATTAGTACATTAATGATTTTTCATAGCTTTTAATTTTTTTTAAAGTGTAGATCTAAAATCCTTAGTGTTTCAAAAATACAATTTTTCTTATTCTGAATAGTAAAAGCATATTCTTGTACTTTTATACTAAATATCTTAATTTTAGAATTACCCTTTATTACAAAAAATTTTTACTTAAGTTTACTATAACATTTATAAAATAAAAAATATAATTATCTAAAGTTAACACCACAAACCATTGGTTATGTTAAAATAGTTTAAAAATATATAGTTTATTGAAGACAAGTAAAGTTTAGTTTTAAGAAGTTTTTCTCCCTTCCCCAATCTCGAGTTTTTAACTAATGTAAAACATTAAAGTACTTAACAAGTATGAAGAGAGAAAAATTTAACAAAATTTAATATAACAAAGTACTAAATATGGAAGCAGTACAGGTGTAAGTAGTAACATAGGTGTTGAGTAGTAGTACACTTAAAATAAACATGCATAACATAAAGATTGTAAAATAAGAGACTACTCTAACACACATGTAATATGATATAAACTAGAATAAGAGTAAATGATAAAATTAATAGAAAATGCAGTTTATGAGTTTAACATACATCCAAAGAAACTAACACAAATCAAGCCTATATCAAGGAACTACATCAGAAAAGTCAAAACTTTCATTTGCACAATCATAACTTCCAAACTTTCATTCTTTCCAACATTCTAAAAGTTCAAATTTTAACAAACTTAACACATTTTCACTAATTAAAAACAAGTTTTAATACAACAGACACAATAAAGCAATACAAGAGATCAAACCAATACTAATACAAATATTAAATCGTAGTACCGAACACACCCACTACTAAAGTCGACACAATAATTCCAATCACAAAAAATTAACACTTTTAATACTTTTGATGATTAGTAATTGTTGGCACCATTATCTTGCACCTTTTTTATTGATAGAAAGTTGCGATCATACAGGTGGTTGAAAGGAGCATGAGGAAATTCTGCAGCAGTTTTCTCAATGATTCACTTATTATCGTGATACATACTTACCTAATAGTCTTGATAACAAACCAAGTGTTTGAATTGGAGTTTCATCGGCCACTCCTAATGCTTGTAGTAGTGATAAATGCCGCTCAACTTGTTGTGCAGAATTGCTAACCCCTCTTCAATCTTCATTAATTTATCAGTGATCTGGTCTAAACTCAGTGCTAGAAAGTCATTGAAGTGAGGTTGGGCGCCCTTGTGCACAAACCTCTTTTCATTCACACCACTGTTACTTTTACTCTCCATTCTAAGAAGGAAAATCAACTTATCACTTAATTCCTTTCCAAAGCTTCTTCTCTCAGGCCAAAATTTGAAGTTCTAACCTTTAGGGATGAGATTAGGGGGTATTATTGAAAAGAAATGGGTTAAAACTGCTGGGAACAATTTTACCCACGTCTTTTAACTATGGCGCCTAAGCGTTGGATTCTGGCGCTTAGTTGCTGACCAAAGGAAAATATGTTGAGATTTTCATACCTATTTTAAACTGTTTTTAATGATATTGCACTTTAAAGAAAGGTATTTTTAACGTTTTGTTGCAGGAATGATAAATTATGGTTATTAGAGCAAAAAGATACAAAAATGAGTGAATTTGGAGCGAAAAGGACCAAAATGTGAAAATTTGAACTAGGCAGCTGACGACGCTCTAGACCCCGCCGACGGCGAGTTTTTCCCGAGACTACAGGACAAAATCTTCATAAGCCCGCCAACGGCGCCCTCGAGGCTGTCGACGGTGAGATCGACGATTATGCCTACTCAAGCTTTGGATAAGGCCAAATTTTGAAGAGATGCTTAGGTAACTCTTGGGAAAGCTCATCCACAACTTTAAGAGAACATTTTGGCCAAAAATTAGAAGAGCCTGGAAGGACCTAGATGTTAGAAAGGCCCTAGAGGTTAGAGATGTTCCATTAGTGTGTAACAATTGTGAGGATTTCCTTAAGAAATTGTAAGAGTGGAGGGAAAGTGAGAGATTTCTTCCTCCTTGCTACTTCGAAGAGAAGAGATTGTAAGAGTGGAGGGAAAGTGAGAGATTTCTTCCTCCTTGCTGCTTTGAAGAGGAAATGTGTGTTGTAAGGAAAGGAAGAGATTCAGAGGAACTTCGAGGAGTTTTCTTGGAGAGAAATCGTGCGATGTAAAGAAATGAAGAGATTCAGAGGAACTTCAAGGAGTGTTCTTGGGGAGAAATTTAGAATGTGCTGTAAAGAAAGGAAGAGATTTAGAGGAACTTCAAGGAGTTTGCTTGGGGAGAAATTAGAGATACTGTAAAGAAAGAAAGAGATTTAGAGGAACTTCGAGGAGTGTTCTTGGGGAGAACTTAGAGATTAAGAGATTCAGAGGAACTTCGAGGAGTGTTCTTGGGGAGAATTTACAGATAAGTTATTTAGTTGTTGTAGTTTGTATGACTTTGATTTTATTTATGAATTTCGAGTTTTATTGTGTTTTCCTCATGAGTTCTGAGTAGTTTTCTTTGTCTTTCTCCTTGTCTCGAGATTTGTGNGAGAACATTTTGGCCAAAAATTAGAAGAGCCTGGAAGGACCTAGATGTTAGAAAGGCCCTAGAGGTTAGAGATGTTCCATTAGTGTGTAACAATTGTGAGGATTTCCTTAAGAAATTGTAAGAGTGGAGGGAAAGTGAGAGATTTCTTCCTCCTTG
>JXCR01130229.1:256942-291934 GCA_002079205.1 Phalaenopsis hybrid cultivar
CCCCCCTCACAACCACCTCCATAGAATGTCTCTATGACCCTCTAAAAAAGTTCATTGTCCAAGGAGAGTTGTACAACCTCTGCCTAACGACCTAGTTTATCCTAACAACATGCGGGCCTCTTCTCAAAATTCTCTCATGAGAGGGTTGATCGACGACATTTTGACCTCCTAAATGTTTGTCAGTCGACCAAAGGCTTACACTTGACAAGTGATAAGATTAGGGAGTCATCATATGTCCCTCTTTAAGTGGTTATGAATACAAAATGGTCTTAAGATTTATTGTGAATATGAAAGGGTGTTGGAGTAAGTTATGAATATGAAAAGGAGTCATAATATCTTATTAACGCCTTTTTTAAAATAGAGACAAACATGGAAATTTACACTAGATACCCTTGAAAGCTATAAATAAGTGGTCATTTCTATAGTAGATTGTTGGTTTACTTTATCAAAACTCTTATATTACTTTGTGGTTTTTCACATTCGCTCTCTTTCTCACTCTTTCTCCATGTTTCTCTCATTCGTCCTACACTCTATATCTTGGATGTAATTCACAATAGATATTTTTATTTAACATCATAGAAGGAAAGGTGAGCATGGATCATGCTATAAAAAAAGATGAGGAGCATGCCAAAAGGATAGAACTCATATGGGAGACACATCAAACATAAAGTGCACGAGATTTGTGAATAGTGAATCCAACAACTTATAAACCAAATGGTTGGTCAGATGGCAGAAAAGAATTGCACATTACTCCAAAAAAGAGAGGAAGATCTCTAGGAGTAGAGAAGAATAACCCAAACCTCAAGGCTACAAAGCAACTCGGGTGGGCGGAAATGATTGAAGCCTCCCAATACTAGTACAGTGTCGGGCCTACAACTTTGATCAAAAAATGGTTTGGGCATATTGAAGTTCACCACCCTTTGGAGAATGAATTCTCCTTACAAATTTCTAATGTTGAGCTAGTGAAGAAGTTCAAACATCCTTTCTTAAAATCATATAAGGGTTGAAGTGATCTAGTCGACCAAATTTCTTCCTTTTAATCAGTCGTATGCCTTCTCAAAATATCCGACACACTAAAGTGTCGATTGTATTACACTATGTTGAGGGACTTGCACCTCAAGTGGGTTAATGGCCTCCCAATATGAGTGATTACCTCCTTTCTTGAATTCATAAAGAAGTTCAGGGCACAGTTTTTTAGCACCTAGAAGCTTCACATGACGTCACATACCTTGTGGCAAGTGAAGTAAGGGCCAAATGAGAACCTTTAATCATATGTCGCTTGGTTCCAAAATGAAGTGTTGGACATGTAAGATCTGAAACCTATGGCAGCGTAGACCTCCTTGGCATGAGAGCTGAGGATTGAACAATTTAGTTATGTTTTTGGTTTGCAACAACCCAAGAGCCTAGAAGAACACTTGTAGTTAATCAACTACCATGATATGACAAAAGAGTTTGTCCACACATCCTACTAGAAAGCCAAACAATCTGACTATCGCTTGTAGAGAGAACATTACAAGAAAATGTGTCGAGTCCAAAGGATGGCCCATGGCCCAGATGTGAAGATAGTTAGCCACCTCTTGATGATAAAGGGATTGATAAAACCACCAAAGATGAGGATAAATTTAGTTCAACTATCAATTGTCAAATGAATGTGAGGTACCAAAAGCCATTATTTTGAGGGTTTCAATGTAAGAGTTGGTAAAATGACCATTTTGGGTAGCATTCTTATGGAAATTGGCAGTTTAAGGAATATCCTGTTCAAGACATCCTTCAACAAGATAAATATATTGGCTGAATTGTTGATGATGCCAATCGCCCTTCTCAATGGCTTTTATAGCAAGTGAAAGGATGCCTTGAGTATAATTGGTCTATCAGTCACTCGAGGTGAAGGCGACAACCAGTTTACAAAACTGGAAGATTTATCAACCCATTACTTAATGAATTCAGAGCCATGGTCACCACATACCATGTTGTGAAAAAGTTTCCATGTGACAGGAAAATCATTGTCGTTCAAAAAATCTTGGTTTAATCCTACACATGCTACCTCCAAAAAACCGACAAGGAGCAAAAGATGATCGAACAAAGAGTAGTTCTCACCTGATTCATTTCAAAGTGAGCAAAAAATATGTAGCATTTATCAAAATACTAAGGAAATCTAAGAGCTTTAAATGGTCGACTAAATAAGAGTAAGTGCTTCAGAGCCTAAATCAATCACTAGCCACACCACCTCTACTACAGAGTCTAAAATTAAAAGACAAAATTTCAATGTATTTGGTGAGTTGGGCTTAAGTCTATCAACTCAATCTTTCTCTAGGAGGAGTTAAGAAATTAATTCCCAATATATTACACCAGTCGAATCCTTTGAGGTTCCAAAGTCTAGTACACTATGATGAAAAAACAAACATTTGCTCTAAGTATCTTTGATCACGGGCTCCAACCATATTTCCAGATACATCTAATTAGAGTCATCACTAACCACCATCTCATATCCCTAATCGCTTGGTCAGAGCAATTTGGTTAACCACTAAAGTGGTTCATGGAACTAAGATTATAAGATATCACCTACATCCCTCGATCTGTGATTGAAGCTCAACCCATCGCAGAATTTTTGTAACACTTCACAAAAAAGAGGCAAAACTAGGCAAATAAATTAACACTGGTGACCAGACTTGGATCTTTCACATTGATGGAATCTCATGTCAGGCGAGAGTAGGAATTGGACTGGCACTGAGCAATCTAACTGAAGAGCATCTTTATTATTCGGTCGTCCTTGAGTTCAAAGTCACCAACAACAAGGTAGAGTATGAAACATTGATAGATAACCTATGTCTAGCCTACTAAATGGGTGTCTGATATCTCCTAGTGAAGTTAGATTCTTAGCTAGTCATGAATCAAGTCAATGGTTTTTTAGGTAAGAGATGAATGTCGGCCAAGTGCTTAAACAAGAAAAAAGGGGAGATCTAGAGGTTTTCAGACTTAAAAATGGAGCTTGTTAGTCAGGAAGCTAATCAAGTGATATATCTTTTATCTATGATTTTTTTATTTAGAGAAGAGATACCCTAGAAGCTTCTCAGACTAGCCATTTACTAATCTTAATCCACAGAGGTAGAAGTGGAAAACACAAATAGTTGGATGGATACTTACATCCAATATTTATAAACTGGAACGATTCCTAAGGAAATCATTATCCAAGAAGACTCAAGTTTAAAACAGAAAAATACTGCATGATAGAAGGGTAACTTTTCCATTTTTGGCCACCTCACTGCCTGAGATGCATCAAGAAAAATTAGGTAGAAGAAATCCTTCAGAAGGTACACTCTGGTGATAGTAGTTGTTCCTCAAAAGGGAAAAATTTGGCACATCAGACTCAATGATAAGGCTACTTCTATTCAACCCTCATGAATGATGGAGAGGAGTTGTTAAAATGGTTCGTACAATGCCAGAAGTATGCTCCATTGCAGTATTAGCCAGCCCCTAAACTACACCAGATTGTCAATCACTGGCCTTCTTCCATCTAGCGGCTTGACATCCTTGCGTAGTTTCCACTTTCAAATGGCCAACAAAAATTCCTCTTAGTCAACGTGGTCTATTTTTTAAAACAGATTGAAGCAAAGGTGCTCACACAAAACATGGTGGAGTTAATTCAAAAATTCATATGGATGGAAATCAGTTGTCGGTACTGCTAAAATGCGCCATAATTTTCATATTCTTATGCTTTAATTTCAGTAATTTTTAACTTCAAATATATATTTTTATACTTTTGAAAGGTTGGGATTGAATTTTATAGGTTACAAGAGGACTAGCAAAAAAATTAGAGTGAAATAAATAATTTTATGAAAAAATCAACTTGCATAGCTACACTTAGAACTGATGTGACCATGCCACTAGAGCAACGTGGGCATGCCAAATTAGAGCATGGTCATGCTTAAATGCTAGAGATGATTCACATTATGGAAGATTTGGTGTGGCCATGCTGAAATGTAGTGTGACCATGATGCCTAACCTATGAGGGTAGCATAATTATGACATAAATTGAGTGTGGTCACGTTGTGCATAATTTCTAATTTGGAAATTCTTTAGTGCATAAGTCTAAGAAATTTCAAAAGAATTTTGAATTCATATAATTGGGAGATTATAGGGAGTGTGTGGAGAAGGGAAATTAGAGGAGGATAGAGTTTTAAGAGATTTCTTCTCTTCATTCAGATTCATTTGTACTTTTTTTTGCAAGAGGTTTGTGAGAGAAATTGAGTGTTGTTCTTATAAGAGAGGAGATCAAATGGATTTTAGTTATTCATTTCTCAAAGAAAATCTATCTTATAGTTTTTAATTCAATGAGATTGCCTTTATTTTCCTCTCAAGATATTAAAGACTAAAAGTTTTTTTGTGCCTCTGTGATTTTTGGGATGGATTTCTTGGATAGATTTTTATTCCTATTTTCTTGTATCTTTTTTTGCACTTTACTTTAATGAAAGTTGCTAGCTAAGCTTCTAACCTTCATTTACTCCAAACCTAGTTAGTTAGGACTTAAGATTCCATCATGATCTATGACTTTAGCATAGGCATAGTGGAACGATTAGGTTAACCACAAGATCTAGATAAAATAAGAATATTTTATTTTGGATCCTGCAACAAATTAAATTTGATCTAAATTTACTAGGACACCAGAAAGATAGGCATAAGCGGTCTTTGTGGAATTCCAACTCTTCTTGAGACTTAGGCATAGGCTTAAGATGAACTCAATGTCCTTGGTTGACAAAAAACATAGAAGAGGAATTTGTATGCAAATCAAGCCACGTGCCACACCTAAATCATAGAGGCACCATCCTCATCAATCTTGCAAAAAACACCAAAAAAGTTTGATGCCAACTATTCTTTTTTTTTTCATTTTCTACCGAATTCACTAGACCAAAGATTTTCTTTAATTATTTTTTGATCTTACAGAAATAGGTTTAAAAAGTTATTAAACTATGAATTTGACTTATTCAAATCAATTTCTTAACGGCCTTTCTTATGGGAATGATATTCCGTACTGCTTTAAAATAAAATCTTACTTAGGTAAGTGTACTTGTGTGAAGTGGATACCCGCGTTACAATGCTTTGCAACCATCAAGTTTTTGGCGTTGTTGTCATGGAAGCAGTGCTGAGAAAAAGTTTTGAAACATAGGAGAACTATAGTTGAAAGGCTAAAAATCTAGGTTCAGTATTTTTTTCTATTACTTTTTCATTGTTTTGAAGTTTTTTTATTTCTATCCATTATTCTTGTGTGCACTTGTATTGCTCTATTTTTTTTTCACATATGTTGAAAAAAAAACCAAAAAGTTGAAAAAGCCAAACAAATGCTACTATTAATCATTTTTTTCTGCATTTGTTTGAGTCTTTGTATGTTGATTGTGACTGTGTGTGGAACTAACCCTTGTGTGTGTGTTTCTTATCCTTTTTTTTATTTTTGAGTTTTCACTTACTTGAGTCTAGGATCACTTGAGTGTGAGTTTCACATTCACTTTCCATCTAGTGTATATGTAGGGAGGTACACACTGACCTAACACCGATTGACCCTGAGATTGAGAGAACTTTTAGACATCGTAACAATGCACTCACTATAAATAAACTAACTGTAGGAATGAATCACCATCTACACCCAACCACGAGACCTCTTAGAAAGTTTGCCAGCCCTTGCTGAGGCGATTAACATGAGTATAAATTACCTTACAGTAGATGGCGATACCTTTGAATTAAGACTTGCCACGATTCAAATGGTTTAACATAATCCATTTGGGGGGCGCACTGAAGACCTAAACATGCACTTAAATAACTATTTAGAACTTTGTGCCACATTTAAATACTTGGGTTTCCTCAGTGACACTATCTAGCAAAGGTTTTTTCCCTTTTCTCTTAGGGATCAACCTAAGGTGTGGTTGAACTCTTTAGTCACAGGATCCTTCAACACTTGGAATGACTTAGCTCAGAAATTCCAAGCTAAGTATTTTCCTCCCTCCAAGACTACCAAACATAGGAATGACATCACATCATTTTCACAATTTAAGGGAGAATCCATGTATGACGCTGGGAAAAATTTAAAGTTTGCTTAGGAACTACTCTCACCATGCCTTACCCAGCTGGCTAATCATCCAAACCCTTTATAACAGACTTGCAGGTTCCCTTAGGTCCCTTATAACTGCTGTTGTAGGAGGATCACTGTTGTCCAAACCTTATGAGGAGGCATATTACTTAATTGAGGAGATGGCCATCAATTTCTTTCAACGGTCAGCTGAGAGGGTGCAACAAAGAAAGTTAGCTAGTGTGCATGAAATTAATGTCTTGAATACCTTAGCTAACCAAGTTGCTGACATGACCAAGAAATTAGATAACCTCACCATGAATGCAGTATAAGTCCCAATCTAGGTAGAAGTGTTGAGTGATGAAACTTTGATAGACCCTACCACCTAAACTTTTGTAGCCTCGAAGCCATAGGAAACAGGACCAGGACAACAACCCATGTTGAAGTAGCTACAATCTCGAATGGAAACAACACCCCAACATTCATTAGAATAATAATAAACTTGTATATCATGGGAGAGGAGCACATAACCAATTAGTCCAAAGGCCGACCCAATTCCCGTAGATATAACCTTAATAAGAACCACAAGATAGCCACTTTGGAATAGTTCGTGAGACAATTACTTTTGATAACACAAAGTCATGAGATAGCAGTTAAGAACACTAAGGAAAAATTCAAGAAATTAGTAAATTGTTTCAATCATAGAAACCTAGAAGCACTCTCTAGTAACATTAAAGTAAAGCCTACAGAGATAGAAAAGCAGCAGGGGTTAAGGTGTGAAATTGAGGAGTGCTATGGATCAAGATGAAACTTAAAGGATTGTAAACACCCCCATTTATTAGAATTTGATTTGGTAAAAGAAGAAGGAAGTACTACTAAGGAAATTGAAAAACCCGAAACCCTTAAGAAGAAAGAACATGAGAGACTTCAAACCCCATGTTTTCAGAGGTTACAAAAAAAAATGGATCAACAATTTTCTAGGTTTTTAGAGGTCTATAAGAAGTTAAACATAAGCATTCCTTTTACTGAAATCCTAGAACAAATGCCTATTTTACCCCATAAACACCCCAAACTCATGAAGGGTGTGCTGACCCAAAATGTGAAACTAAGTAATGGAGAGATAGTGGCACTAACTAAGGAGTGCAGTGAAATTTTGTAAAAGAATTTATTTGTAAAGATGAAGGACCCTTGTAGTTTCACTATCCCATTTGCCATATTATAGAAATTTTTTCGGAGGGCCCTTTTTGATTTAGGAGTGAGCATAAATTTGATGTCACTGTCCATTTTGAAATTGGAATAAAGAGAGGCTACACCCACTACTTTGACCCTATAATTACCTGATAGATGCTTAGCCTTTCCCAAGGGTACCATTAAGTTTATGATAGTTAAGGTTGGAAGCTTCATATTACCTGCTGATTTTGTAGTCTTTGACATAGAGGAGGATAAGGAGATACCCTTAGATTTTGGAATACCCTTATTAGCGATCGGTTGGGCAAGGCCAATGTACAACAAGGAAAATTGACATTGAGGGTAAATGAGGAGAGGAAATTTTTGATATCATGAAGTCTATGAAATTTCCTCAAGATCTAAGTGACAATAATTGGGTTGACATAATTGACGGGGTGGTGACTAACAAATTTTTCGAAACTTTGGAAAATGTCTTAGTACAGCACAAGGTGTTTGTGGATGCAAATGAGAAATCTAGTGTTGAATCAGCTCTGCTTATAGAGGGTGACTCTAGGAGTTTAGGGAAAGATTTGAACTCTTAGACTTTACTTTGAACACCAAAACCCTAGCACAATACAAAAAGATAACCCGGATCTGGGACTAAAAGCCTTGCCTACTGGCCAAAATAAAATATGTTGAGACTTTCATACCTATTTTATACTATTTTTGATGATATTACACTTTAAAGAAAGGTATTTTGATATTTTGTTACATGAATGATGAATTAAGGTCATTGGAGCAAAAAGATGCAAAAAGGAGCAAATTTGGGGCCAAAAGGACCAAAATGTGAAGAATTGAACTAGGCCGCCAATGACGAGCCCAACGAAACCGATGACGAGATTTTCCCGAGACTCCAAAATTAATTCACTTAGAAGGCCCGCCGACGGCGCCCTCGAGGCCACCGACATCGAGATCGGCGGGTATGTCCAACCAAGCTTTGGATGAGGAAGAATTTTGGAGGGGTACTTAAGAAACTCTTGGGAAAGCTCATCCACAAATTTAAAAGAAGATTTTGGTCAAAAATTGAAGAGAGCCTGGTGGTCCTAAAGGTTAGAAAGGTTCCATTAGTGTGTAGAGAGTTTACTAGAGTGTCTAAATTGTAAGATATTCCTTGAGAGATTGTAAGAGTGGAGGGAAAGTGAGAGATTTCTTCCTCCTTGCAGCTTTGAAGAGGAATTTTGTGTGCTATAAAGAAAGGAAGAGATTCAGAGGAACTTTGAAGAGTTTTCTTGGGGAGAAATTAGAGATAAGTTTATTTACTTGTTGTAGTTTGTATGAATTTGTTTTATATATGAATTTTTGAAGTTTTTTTGTGTTTTCCCCATGAGATTTGAGTAGTTTTCTCTGTCTTTCTCCTTGCCTTGAGATTTGTGAAATGGTGATTTGAATTGGTGAAGCCATAAAAATATTAAGAAATTATGATGATCTTTTCACTTTGATCTTAATTTACTTTCAATGTGGCCAATTGATTTGTTAAAATATGTTGAGTTTTACAACTAAAAAGATTACATTCAAGAAGAAGGTCAAAGCCCTTGAAAATTGGGTGCAAATAAATAGGGAAAAAAATTATCGGGCGTAAAATTGGAGATTTAAGAGTGACAGACTAAAATCCCCAATTTGGTCCTATCATTTGGGTACTGAAGTGTAGATGTTATCCCTCAGGCGAGGGGAACGTGGGAGCTCTAAAGTGAGAGGTGGTATCCTCCCAGCCTAGCCGTAGATTCAGTAAATAAGCGTAGGATTAGTCAATGTTCTTTATGCCTGGACCAAAGGGTAAAGAATATGTATGCTCCTATTTGGCACAATATAAATTGAACTAATTCATTTTATCCATTCACTATAATTTCTTGACAAGGAGAAGGATGCTTCTTATATATTGAATATCACAATTAAACCCTACTTTATATCATCAATTATTTATTAGTTATTAAAATTATCTATTTATTTCAATTGCCTATTAGTGAGATAAGCAAATTGAACATCGTTGTTGTGATTAAAGTATTGCTTTTCTAAGGTCTTAGTTCGTAATTCTAAATTACTCTCTGTGGGATCGATATCTAGGACTCCATTAGAGCCCTACATTACTTGAGCAATGCGTATACTTGCGTTGACAAATTCGACTTTAACATTATTGAATATTATATTTATACATNGTGCTCCTATTTGACACAATACAATTTAAAACTGATTCATTTTATCTTTTCACTATAATTTCTTGACATGGAGAAGTATGCTTTCTTATATATTGAATATCACGTTAAAAACCTCATTAGAATAATTAGTTATTTAAGAGTTATTAAGAAAATTACATATTTATTTCAATTGTCTATTATTGCCTACTTTCTATCATTAGTTATTTATTAGTTATCCAAATTATCTACTTATTTCAATTGCCTATTAGTGACANTAGAATTTCATTGTTGCGATTAAAGCATTACTTTTCTAAAATCTTAGTTCGTAGTTCTAATATTACTCGCTGTGGGATAGATATCCAAGACTCGATTAGAGCCCTATATTATTTGAGCGATACGTATACTTGAGTTGATAAGTGTGATTTTACAATTACTGAATATTTATTTCATCCATCTTTATCGAATCTATAACTGTTATTAAGTTTTAGTACAGTTGCTGAGGAATTAAAACATCTTTATCGAATCTATAACTGTTATTAAGTTTTGGTACAGTTGCTGAGGAATTAAATCTTATTACATCCATATTTATCGAATCTATAATTGTTATTAAGTTTTGGTACAGTTGCTGAGGAATTAAATCTTTTAGCAGCAGTATTAATTACTTATATTTTTAAGCATATATAAAGTCGCAGTCAAGTTTTTAGCGCCGTTATTAGGGAGTGAGTAAACAAGAATCACAATTAGAGTAATGGACAAATTAGAATTATTAGAAAATTTTTACTTGAATTGCAACTTATTTTCATATTTTAGTTAATTGTTTTACTGTGTACTGATTTCAAATTGTATACTTAAATTTGGATATGAAAATCTTATACCCTACGATTCGAAATTAGAACACACTGTTAGAAAAATTAGAAGATTGAGGAGAGAACCTAGAAATTCTGATACAATTGAAATTAACATGAACAATCATGGATTAGAAAATGAACACCAACCTAGACCCTTACGAGATTATACAAATCCTACAATAGATGAAATTCACTTATCTATCCAAAATTCTGATGTAGCTGCTAATTCATTTGAGCTTAAACTTGCTATTATCTAAATGGTACAAAATAATCAATTCGGAGGTACACCAAATGAAGATCCTAATTTACACATCGCATAATTCACTTATCAATCCAAAATCCTGATGTAGCTGCTAATTCATTTGAGCTTAAACCTGCTATTATCCAAATGGGTACAAACTAATGAATTCGGAGGTACACCCAATGAAGATTCTAATTTACACATCGCTAATTTTTTAGAACTGTGTGTTACTTTTAAATATGAGTGAGTTTCATACGATGCTCTTAAACTTAGACTTTTTCTTTTTTCACTAAGGGATAAGGCTAAGATGTGGTTAAATTTGTTAGCACTAGGATCTATTAGAACTTGGGGAGACTCTTCTACTAGATGGTTAAATTCATTAGCACCTAGATCTATTAGAACTTGGGGAGAACTTTCACAG
The DNA here is from genome assembly GCA_002079205.1 of Phalaenopsis hybrid cultivar. Lineage (NCBI taxonomy): Eukaryota > Viridiplantae > Streptophyta > Magnoliopsida > Asparagales > Orchidaceae > Phalaenopsis > Phalaenopsis hybrid cultivar. Next base: position 267,870 of record JXCR01130229.1, read on the forward strand.
AAATTTCTTCTTCCATCCAAAACTGCTAAACTTAAAAATGACATAACATCATTCTGTCAAATTGATGGAGAGGTACCAGGATCTATTAGAACTTGGGGAGAACTTTCACAGAAATTTCTATCCAAATATTTCCCTCAACAGGATCTATTAGAACTTGGGGAGAACTTTCACAGAAATTTCTATCCAAATATTTCCCTCCAATGGATCTATTAGAACTTGGGGAGAACTTTCACAGAAATTTCTATCCAAATATTTCCCTCCATCAGAATCTATTAGAACTTGGGGAGAACTGTCACAGAAATTTCTATCCAAATATTTCCCTCCATCCACACTGCTAAACTTAGAAATGACATACCATCATTCTGTCAAATTGATGGAGAGTCAATATACGAATCTTGGGAGAGATTTAAAGATCTTCTTAGGAAATGCCCTCATCATTTGTTACCAGATTGGTTGATAATTTAATTTTTTATAATGGATTAGTGGGATCACTTAGATCGATGTTACCAGATTGGTTGATAATTCAAACTTTTTATAATGGATTAGTGGGATCTCTTAGATTGATTGTCACCAGATTGGTTGATAATTCAAACTTTTTATAATGGATTAGTGGGATCTCTTAGATCGATTATGATGTTGCGGCTGGTGGTTCTTTAATGTCAAAACTTTTTGTGAGGCATATTCATTAATAGAAAAGATGGCTGCCAATAATTTTCAATGGCCCTCTAAGAGGGTAAATCCTAAAAGAGTAGCTAGTATCCCTGATTCTGATGCGATATCTATGTTAGCTTCGCAGATTGCTGCAACATCAAAGAAACTAGATCATTATGGGATGAATTATTCTCCAGCACCTCCTATGATGAAAGAGAATTCATCTGGGCAATTTGTGGATGTTCAACCTTCATATGAGACTTTAAATGCTATTAATAGACTCAACAACCCTTATTCAAACTATTATAACCCAGGTTGACAGAATCATCTAAATTTTAATTGGAATAACAATTTGTCTACAAATCAACAATGGGCAAACAACCCAATGAACCCATTAGAAAATTCATCCAACCCATGAAATGTTAACTATTGACCTTCTTATCCTCCAGGATTTAATAGTAACACTCAAATTAAGGAAAAGAAGTTGTCTATGGAAGAGCTGATATTAAACATGGGTCAACAATTGCAGAATCAAGGAAATCAATTACAAAATCAAGGAACTGCTATTTAGAATACAGAATTTAACAGTAATACTCAAATTAAGGAGAAGAAGTTGTCTATGGAAGAGCTGATATTAAACACACAATTGTAGAAGCAAGGAAATCAATTACAAATTCAAGGAAATCAATTACAAAATCAAGGAACTGCTATTAAATTGCAGAATCAAGAAATCAATTGCAAATTCAAGGAAATCAATTACAAAATGTGTCAACAATTGCAGAATCAAGGAAATCAATTATAAATTCAAGGAAATCAATTACAAAATCAACCTATCAAGAATTTTTAAAATCAATTAGGGCATATCGCTACCGCGCTTAGTAACCAATCATTGGGAACTTTTCTTAGTACTGTGGAACCAAATCCTAAAAATCAAGGAAAAAATAGATAAAAGTGGTACATGTATGAAGTGGAAAAGAATTGGAAATGAGAGTACAGAAATAAACGGAAATTGAGAAAGAGAAAGTGGATACCAAAAAAGAAAAGGATCATGAACACCCAGATTTAGAATATCTACTTACACCAATGAAAATTACTGTGGAGAAATCACTACCACCGTTTCCTCAAAATTTGAAGCAACACAAATAGAATAAACAATTCTCCAAATTTTTAAAAATTCTTAAGAAGTTAACGGTAAATATTCCCTTCGTAGAAGCTTTAGAGTAGATGCCCAATTATGTGAAATTTATGAAAGATATTCTCACTGTTGCACTTAGCAAAGATTGTAGTGTAATTATTCTGAAAAAGCTTCCTAAAACATTAAAAGATCCTGGCAGTTTCACTATACCGTGTGCTATCAGTGAAAAATTTTATGGAAGAGATTAAAAGATCCTGACAGTTTCACTATACCGTGTGCTATCGGTGAAAAATTTTATGGAAGAGCTTTATGTGATTAGGAGCCAGCATTAATCTTATGCCTCTATTAGCGGATGTTCAGTTACATATCCTAAGGGAGTTATAGAAGATGTGTTAGTAAAAGTGAACAAATTTATCTTTCTTTCAGTTACATATCCTAAGGGAGTTATAGAAGATGTGATAGTAAAAGTGGATAAATTTATCTTTCCGAAAGATTAGGATTAGGAGAAGTCTCACCTACTTCTGTAACTCTTCAGTTAGTGGATCGTTCACAAAAGATTAGGATTAGGTGAAGTCTCACCTACTTATGTAACTCTTCAGTTAGCAGATCGTTCAGTTACATAAGGATTAGGAGAGGTCTCACTTACTTCTGTAACTCTTCAGTTAGCGGATCGTTCAGTTACTTACCTAAGGAGTTATAGAAGAAGGGTTAGTAAAAGTGGATAAATTTATCTTTCCTGTGGATTTCATTGTTTTAGATATGGAGGAGATTAGGATTAAGAGAAGTTTCACCTACTTCTGTAACTCTACAGTTAGTGGATCGTTCAGTTACATATCCTAAGGGCTTCGAAAGATTAGGATTAGGAGAAGTCTCACCTACTTCTGTAACTCTTCAGTTAGTGGATCGTTCACAAAAGATTAGGATTAGGTGAAGTCTCACCTACTTATGTAACTCTTCAGTTAGCAGATCGTTCAGTTACATAAGGATTAGGAGAGGTCTCACTTACTTCTGTAACTCTTCAGTTAGCGGATCGTTCAGTTACTTACCTAAGGAGTTATAGAAGAAGGGTTAGTAAAAGTGGATAAATTTATCTTTCCTGTGGATTTCATTGTTTTAGATATGGAGGAGATTAGGATTAAGAGAAGTTTCACCTACTTCTGTAACTCTACAGTTAGTGGATCGTTCAGTTACATATCCTAAGGGCTGTTGTAACTCTTCAGTTAGTGGATCGTTCAGTTACATATCCTAAGGGAGTTATAGAAGATGTGGTACTTTTGTAACTCTACAGTTAGCGGATCATTCAGTTACATATCCTAAGGGAGTTATAGAAGATGTGTTAGTAACTCGTTAGTTAGCGCATCGTTCAGTTACTTATCGTGAGGGAGTTATAGAAGATGTGTTAGTAAAAGTTGATAAATTTTAATTAGCAGACCGATCAGTTACATATCCTAAGGGAGTTATAGAAGATGTGTTAGTAAAAGTGACCTCTATCAATTTTCAAAAGATTAGGATTAGGAGAAGTCTCACCTACTTCTATAACTCTTCACTATATCAATTTTCAAAAGATTAGGATTAGGAGAAGTCTCACCTACTTCTGTAACTCTTCAGTTATCGGATCGATCAGTTACATATCCTAAGGGAGTTATAGAAGACGTGTTAGTAAAAGTTGACAAATCTTAGGAGAAGTCTCACCTACTTCTGTAACTCTTCAATTAGCAGATCGATCAGTTACATATCCTTAGAAGACGTGTTAGTAAAAGTTGACAAATTTATCTTTCCGGTGGATTTTATTGTCTTAGATATGATTCTTCAATTAGCAGATCGATCAGTTACATATCCTAAGGGAGTTATAGAAGATGTGTTAGTAAGGATAAATTATCGTTCAGTTACATATCCTAAGGGAGTTATAAAAGATGTGTTAGTAAAAGTTGATAAATTTATCTTGTTCAGTTACATATCCTAAGGGAGTTATAGAAGATGTGTTAGTAAAAGTGAACAAATTTATCTTTCTTTCAGTTACATATCCTAAGGGAGTTATAGAAGATGTGATAGTAAAAGTGGATAAATTTATCTTTCCGAAAGATTAGGATTAGGAGAAGTCTCACCTACTTCTGTAACTCTTCAGTTAGTGGATCGTTCACAAAAGATTAGGATTAGGTGAAGTCTCACCTACTTATGTAACTCTTCAGTTAGCAGATCGTTCAGTTACATAAGGATTAGGAGAGGTCTCACTTACTTCTGTAACTCTTCAGTTAGCGGATCGTTCAGTTACTTACCTAAGGAGTTATAGAAGAAGGGTTAGTAAAAGTGGATAAATTTATCTTTCCTGTGGATTTCATTGTTTTAGATATGGAGGAGATTAGGATTAAGAGAAGTTTCACCTACTTCTGTAACTCTACAGTTAGTGGATCGTTCAGTTACATATCCTAAGGGCTTATAATTCTACAGTTAGCGGATCGTTCAGTTACATATCCTAAGGGAGTTATAGAAGATGTGTTAGTAAGAGTTGATAAATTTATCTTTCCTGTGGATTTCATTGTTTTAGATATGGAGAAAGATAAGGAAATTATAGATAAATTTATCTTTCCTATGGATTTTATTGTTTTAGATATGGAGGAAGATAAAGAAATAAACTCTTTAGTTAGCGGATCGTTCAGTTACTTATCCTAAGGGAGTTATAGAAGATGTGTTAGTAAAAGTTGATAAAAAGATCGTTCAGTTACATATCCTAAGAGAGTTATAGAAGATGTGTTAGTAAAAGTTGATAAATCGGATCCTTCAGTTACTTATCCTAAGGGAGTTATAGAAGATGTGTTAGTAAAAGTTGATAAATTGCAAATCGTTCAGTTACATATCCTAAGGGAGTTATAGAAGATGTGTTAGTAAAAGTTGATAAATTTGTATTTCCTATGGATTTCATTGCTTTAGATATGGAGGAAGATAAAGAAATACCTATCATTTTAGATTATGGATTTCATTATTTTAGATGTGGAGGAAGATAAAGAAATACCTATCATTTTAGGGAGACTATTTTTAGTTACTGGAAAAGATATGATAGATGTTTAAAAAGAAGAATTAACTATGAGAGTTAACAATCAAGAAGTGACTTTTAACATTCCGAAATCTATGAAATACCCTGCTGTTGAAAGAGATAATGAATGTTTTCGCATGGAAATTAGTGTGAAATCTATGAAATACCTTGCTGTTGAAAGAGATAAGTGAAATCTATGAAATACCTTGCTGTTGAAAGAGATAATGAACATTTTAAGGAATATTTTGAAGAGAAAGAACAATATGAAAAGAGTGATAAAATTATTTTGGATGAATTAGAAAATGAAGAATTAGATTATGTTCATGAAAAATTTGAGATGCTGGATATTATAGAAAATGACGATAAAATCTAATTCAGTCAATTATAAAACCACCTGAACTTGAGTTGAAAATATTACCCAACCACTTGAAGTATTTGTTTCTGGGAGACTCATCTACATTACCTGTTATTTTATCTTCAGAACTAAATGATTTGAAAGAGCAAAGACTGTTAGATACATTCAAAAGATATAAGAAAGCTTTTGGTTGGACCTTAGCTGATGTTAAGGGAATCAGTCCTTCGATGTGTATGCATAGAATTATATTAGATGAACAATATAAACCAAGAGTTGATCCACAAAGGAGATTAAATCCAATGATGAAAGTAGTTAAGAAGGAAATTTTAAAATGGTTAGACACTAAAATTATATATCCTATTTCAGATAGAGCGTAGGTAAGTCCAATTCATTGTGTTCCTAAGAAAGGAGGAGTGACCATTGAAACAAAAGAAAATATGATTCACTATTCATTGTGTTCCGAAGAAAGGAGGAGTGACTGTTGAAACAAAAGAAAATAATGAATTAATACATATCAGATAAGTTACTGGGCAGCGTATTTGCATTGATTATAGAAAATTAAATACTGCTACTAGGAAATTTCACTTCCCTTTACCCTTTTTAGACCAAATAGTAGATAGACTTGCTAGGCACAAATATTTTTATTTTTTAGATGGATATACCGGTTATCATCAAATTCCTATTGCTTCTGAGGATCAAGAAAATACAACATTTACTAGTCCTTTTGAAACTTTTTCTTTTCGAAGAATGCCTTTTGGATTATGTAATGCACCTGCAACATTTTAGAGATGTATGATGTCTATATTTAGTAAGTTAATTGATGATGGATTGGAAGTATTTATGGAAGATTTCTCTGTATTTGGAACATCATTTGACACATGCTTAAATTATCTTGAAAAAGTTTTGGAGTTATGTGAAAAAACCAATTTGGTTCTGAATTGGGAGAAATGTCAATTTATGGTTGCAGGAGGAATTGTCTTAGGGCATAAAATTTCAGAAGATGGTATGGAAGCAGACCCTACAAAAGTTGAAGTTATATCTAAACTAACACCTCCTACTAATGTAAGAGAGGTTAGGAGTTTTCTTGGACATGACCCTGCAAAAATTCAAGTTATATCTAAACTAACACCTCCTACTAATGTAAGAGACGTTAGGAGTTTTCTTGGACATGTGGATTTTACAGGCGTTTTATTAAAGATATTTCAAAAATTACCAAACCTCTATGCCAACTTTTAGAAAAGGAACTGTGGAATGTAAGAGAGGTTAGGAGTTTTCTTGGACATGTTGGATTTTACATGCGTTTTATTAAAGAATATTTTTGAAAATTACCAAACCTCTATGCCAACTTTTAGAAAAGGACAAGAAATTTGAATTTACTGAAAAAAATTTACCAAACCTATATGCCAACTTTTAGAAAAGGACAAGAAATTTGAATTTACTGAAAGCTGTTTAAATGCCACTCTATGCCAACTTCTAGAAAAGGATAAGAAATTTGAATTTACTGAAAGCTGTTAAAATGTCTTTGAGTTATTAAAGGAAAAATTAATCACAACCCCTATTATAGTTTCACCTATTTGGGAGGAACCATTTAAATTGAAGTGTGATGCTAGTGATTATACTATTGGAGCTGTCCTTGGAAAAAGGTATGAAAATATTTTTAAAGTTATATATTATGCTAGTAAAACTCTTAATGGTGCACAAATTAAATATACTGTTACTGAAAAAGAGTTACGGGCCATTGTGTATGCTTTAGACAAATTTAGATCTTATTTAATTGGAGCAAAATGTGTTGTGCTCACTGATCACTCTGCTATTAAATATCTAATGGAAAAGAAGCATACAAAATCAACATTAATTAGATGGATATTTTTGATGCAAGAATTTGATCTTGTCGTTATTGATAGGAAGGGAACTGATAATCAAATTGCTAATCATTTATTTAGATTAGAAAATCATGAATTATCTGACACTGACAATGAAATTACAGATAGTTTTCTTGATGAACAACTTTATAATATTAATGAGTGGAAAATACCATGGTATGCTGATATTGTTAACTGTTGTAAGTGATATTTTGCCACCTATGCTGACACTGCAACAACAAAGGAAATTCATTCATGATTGAAAACATATTTTTGGGATGAGCCTTATTTATATAAACAATGTAAGGATCTGATTATGAGAAGATGTGTTCCTTATTAAGAAATTGAACTGATCATTCAAAAATGTCATGATTCTGAATTTGGAGGACATTTTGGGATCGCATATTTTTGAGATGAGCCTTATTTATATAAACAATGTAAGGATCTTATTATGAGAAGATGTGTACCTTATGAGAAAACTAAGCTAATCATTCAGAAATGTCATGATTCTGAATTTGGAGGAAATTTTGAGATTGATAAAATTGCTTATAAAATTTTACAAGCTGGATTTTATTGGCCTACTATCTTTAGAGATGTTTTAGATACATAAAAACTTGTGATCGATGTCAACGAGTAGGCAATATATCTAGAAGAAATTTTTATAGATAATAAAAACTTGTGATCAATGTCAATGAGTGGGAAATATATCTAGAAGAAATGAAATGCCTTTGAGTTTCAAGTTAGAAGTTGAGATCTTTGATATTTGGGGATTAGATTTTATGGGACCATTTATTCCTTCATTTGGGAACTTATATATATTAATTGCAGTAGACTATATTTCTAAGTGGATTGAAGCATAAGCTTTATGTCGTTGTGATGCTAAAAGTGTTTCAAAGTTTTTAATGAAAAATATTTTCACTAGATACGGAATGCTTAGAATGATTATTGCTGACGGAGGATCCCATTTTAGGAATAGATACATTCAGAGATTGGCAAAAAAATTTAATATTATTCATAGAATCTCTACTGCCTATCACCCTCAAATCAGTGGGTTAGCTGAAGTGGAACTATAAACTCTAGTGGAGTAGATTGTTATACTAGACTGGATACCACATTATGGGCTTACAAAACTTCTTATAAAACTCCTATTGAAATAACTCCTTACAGGTTAATTTTTGGAAAGACTTGTCACTTACCAGTAGAATCGGAGCATAAAGCATATTGGGCGATTAAACAATTCAATTATAATTAGAAAGATACTGGTAAGAAGAGATTATTATAATTAAATGAATTGGAAGAATTAAGAAATGAATCTTATGATAACAACAGAATTTCTAAAGAGAAACTAAAGTTATGGCATGATCAGGAGATTAACAAGAAGAACTTTGAACCAGGATAAGAAGTTTTGCTTTACAATACTAGACTGAAGTTATTTCCTGGGAAATTGAAATCTCGTTGGTTAGGACCCTTTACTTTGACTCAAGTTTATACTTACGAAGCTGTTGAAATTGAAGATCAGAAGACTAGAAATAGATTTAAAGTAAATGGACACAGATTAAAATCATATTTTGATGGTAAAAGACCAAATTTTAAAGAGGTTTTAATGATCAGTCAACCTGAATAACACCTGAATAGGTCGAGCTGATGAAGTTAAAACCAGCGCTTTATGGGAGGTCGACCTGAATAACACCTGAATAGGTCGGGCTGACGACGTTAAACCAAGCACTTTATGGGAGGCAAGCCATAGTTATCTTTATTTTTAATACAATTATGGTAGCTTTTATTTGAAATTATCATTAGTTTGTGGTAGTATTGAGTTCTACTACTCTTATTTACCCTTGAATCATCACAAAAATTTGATCCATAGAGAAAAATTAGAACGCATTCGGACTAGAGCAAAATTGTGCAATTTTTACCTTGGGCACCGACGACGCCATCGACGCCACCGGCGACGGGTTTTTCCCAAGAGTCCAGGCAATTAAATAAAGAAGGCTCGCCGATGGCGCCCTCGACCCCGCCGATGACGATACCGGCGAGATGGCGGTTTCTGGAGTTTGAATAGCAGTTTTTGGCAATTTTTGGGCGAAAGTTACCCCTTTAAACTCCTAAATTCGATTCCCAAAGTCATATTTCCCCCAAAAATAAAGTGAAACTCCACTAATTTCATTCTTATGGCGTCCAATTCCCCTGATAATCCCAGAATGGGAGTGTTCAGTCGGTGAAAGTTTATTAGTGCGGAAGCGCGGCGAATCTTCAACAAGTTACTGACAAAGAAAAGATTGATCAAGGAATAAGGATTCATAAATTGAGGATTGAATAATCCCTTGATGGCAATTGAAGAGATGATAGTGTGGCAAAGATGGGAAGTGTTGTGCTATACTACCGCCGCTGTGGTTGTTCCTATGGTAAAGAATTTTATGCAAATTTGCACGGAATCAACCAGGGAGTCATTTATGTGCGAGATAGATGGATCACTTTCACTCCTGCACGGATCAATAAATTATACATGATCGAGAACGTTCCTATCTACCATTATTCCAACTTCATCCCAATAAGAAACAAGAGGAATGGGATTTACCAGTATTTAAAGAACATAACCGAAGACTGGGAAATGAGAGAAAACAGTTATGTTAGTTTTTTTGCTACACTCCTAAATCCCGTTTTGAAACATATGCACTTTTTCATTTCTGCGAGACTATTACCGACAATGAAGATCGGTAAAGTTTCTAAAGAAAGTGCTATTCTAAATTACTGCATCCAAAGGGGACCGTCGATCGATATTGGATCAATAATTGTGAAGTTTGTTTTAGGCCTAATCATTCATGAATCAACTTATGGGCTTGGACACACTTTCACAATTTTCTCACTTTGCAGCCAGTTCCAAGTGTCCTACGAAAGTTGGAAAAATGTACTTCTACCTTGGAAGCCTTTGGACCCAACTAAGAGATTCTCAGCTTTTAAAGATGAAAATGACATGACTATTATAGTAGATCAATCATCTCAGAATTCACTGCCAGTTCAACCCTTAGTTCCTAACAAGACTCTGATGATCCTGCGCAGAATCAAGAAATTGGAGAAGGAGGTACAAAATGTTATGAATGCAATTAATAATATCTCCGATTTCTTTGATCATTTAGATTGAAGGATGAAAGAACATTTCTCTCACTCCTGACATTTAGAAGATAGTTTGATACGACTGATGAGAAGAATGAAATTAATAGAAGAGTATTCTACTGAAGAATTTCCATACCGACCCTTCTACAACCACTTTGTGCATGTGCAATCAATGTGTGATCTCAGAGGAGAATCTAGTACTGAATCTGATGAATAGTAGATTTATATTACTACCTGTCTGTTTATGTGTGTAATTTGGTTTAAACTTTGCATTTGCTTTGATTTAGAATTATGCATTTAGATCTCTATATAGTTGAAACTATGCATAGGATGTTTTTTTTTTCAACATTTTGAGTGTTGTGGCTTAGACTGCGACGCTGAATTAATTTATTGAGGTTGAGAAAATACCAAACTTAGGTGTTTTATGTAACATATATTTTACCCCTTAGATTTTATATATAAATTTGATGTTTTGTGTTGTGAAAGTTTATTTGTGATAAGTACATTATTTAATCACTTAAGATCATGTCTATAATGATTGAATGGATGTCGTTGAGGCTTGAAATTGATCAAAATTACAAAAATCTGGGAATTGAACTAAATAAATAGAGCCCACGGACGGCGCCTTCAATGTCGCCAACGATAGATTTTTCCTGAGAGTTATGTTTAATTTTCAATAGAGTGCGCTGACGGCGCCGAACACCGCACTGACAGCAAGCTCGCAAAAAAAACACCTTTAACCATAATTTTGACCAGTCAACCACTACTATTCATCATCCCCTTCCACCTAAAAATGTAATTTTTGACCTAGGGCTTGAGAGATCTTGGATTTGGGGCTATTTCAAAGCTTTTTGACACCAGATTTGGTCATCTCTAGGTAAGAGCTTCACTCCAAACTAAAAATATTTGATTTTCACCATAGATTTCTTCCACATTGAGGAGATCCAAAAATTTTGAGGATGTGAAGAAAATATTGGGAAGAAATTCATGGAATTTAGTGTTGAACTCTTAGAATTACTTTTGGAAGCCATTATTTGAATATTTGAAGTATATTTTGGAATTTTTCTATGATTGTGATTAGATTGAAATGGCTCCACGACAAAAGAGACAACTTGAGTTTGACGAGTCTCGCTTTGTCAATGTGAATGCTCAATCAAGATTTACTTCTGTATTAGAAAGAAAAAAGTTTATACAAGATCGAGTTGTTAAAAGTCCGGGAGGACAAATTGAACGAGTTATTACCAAGCGGAGGTGAGAAAACTTATGTTACACCACCAATAAGGCTATTGCAAATATTGTGAAGGAATTCTATGCCAACAAATTCTATTGTGAAGATGGAATCGTTCATGTGTGGGGATTCCCTGTTGAATTTAATGCCGCCCACATTAACACCTTTTATGAAGTCCCAGACTCTTATAGCTGCCATTATGAATCCTTTGGTACTATGGAAGGCCCCCCCCTGAATGATGTGATCAACTTTCTCACTGATGGGAAAGGACCGTCGAAGATTAAGCAACGAGAACGGGTAAATTTTTCTGCTTCCATGTTGAATGCCACCTTTAAGGCATGACACTATTTTATTTCCTCTACTCTGTTACCGATTTATCACCATAGTGAGGTAACTAGAGATAGAGCTATTATGAATTTCTGTATTCAGAATAATAGAACTATAAATATGGGGAGAATTATTTTTAAGAATATATTGACTACGGCAAGGAGTGAAACAAGTGGAGGTCTATCTTTTTTATGCACTTTGCCGACTTTCTAGAGTGGAAGCTGAAGGAGATGAGGAATGGGTTCACGCTATGAAACCCATTAGTAAAACAAATTTGAAAACTCATGATTCCCATGAGAAATGGAGAAGTTGAAGTAGGAGTCAAGAACCTTCTACTAGTAGAGATGTCCTCTCTACAAGTTATGACCTTCCACCTTCTAGTTGACTGATTTGATGAATGAGTTGACCTTGCAGTGAAAGAGCATAGAATTAATAAATGAAAGGATTAGAGGTTTATAACGTCGACATGATTACGATAGTGAGTACCTTCAAAGGCAGTCAAATTTTGAGATAGCTTATTATGAAGCTCAGGCCCGAAACTACAGAGGTGAGCCTGATGTTACCTTCCCTGAGTGCCCCCGATATATTCAGTATCAGCCTGGTCCACCTGCTGATCAAGGAGACAAAGACATAATTTGAGATTTTAATATCTGATGTAATTGATGTACTTGTACTTTTATTTTTGTGATCTTTTGTAATAGAAATAAATATTTGTGTGTATTTGAATTTTCATTTTTATTGTTAAGTTGTACTTGGATAATTTTTAATTTTTGTTATAAAGTTAGTATAATAGTTAAATTAGCATGTGTAGTATAATAGATGTTGAGTAGTATTTTGTGGATTGTAATGTAATGTGATTTTTATTTTTGCATTTTAATTGTAATTTTTTTGTTTAGTATTGTGTTTGTGTTAGGAAATATTGTGTATGTTTAATGTTTTAGTTTGTACTTATTTCAAAATTTCATTACCCAACAATTTCTCTAATGATTTATATGTGTAGAAAGCTCCTAATGTTACAGACCAGGTGAAGTAGAAATTTTGAGAAGGGCTGTAAAAATTTCAGAATGATGAAAATGCCTAAAATACTAAGGTATGATTTATATTTAGAGTTTTTCTTTCCACCTATATCATTTTATATTGAAAAATTTAAGTTTGGGGGAGGGAAGAAAAAGATTAACTATTAGAAGTCCTCTATTTAAATATTTTCAAAAATTATTAATATGATTTTATGTAGTGAATTTAATTCAGGTAACTATATTTTGAAGTTATTTAAATATTATGGTAGATTTAAAGAAAAATTTTTGTAATGAAAATTAATTTTGTAACTTAAGATATTTAGTATAAGAGAATAAGATTATATAGATTTTGTAAGGAAAATTAATTTTGTAGATTAAGATATTTAGTATAAGAGAATAAGACTATAGTCAACTATTTAAAGTAAAGGAAACTATATTTTGAAGTATTAAGAATCAGGAAATTCATTTGAGAAGAACTACTAAAGTAAAGGAAACTATATTTTGAAGTATTAAGAATTTGGAAGTTCATTTGAGAAGAAAAGATAACAAAAATTAATTTTGTAACTTAAGATATTTAGTATAAGAGAATAAGATTATAGTTAACTATTTAAAGTAAAAATAAAAAATAATATTGTAACTTAAGATATTTAGTATAAGAGAATAAGATTATAGTTAACTATTTAAAGTAAAGGACACTATATTTTGAAGTGTTAATAATCTGGAAATTTATTTGAGAAGAAAAGATTGGGGCTCAATGATGTAAAAGCTATGATAACTTAAGATATTTAGTATAAGAGAATAAGATTATAGTTAACTGTAATGAAAATTAATTTTGACTTAAGAAAAATTAATTTTGTAAATTAAGATATTTAGTATAAGAGAATAAGACTATAGTTAACTATTTAAAGTAAAGGAAACTATTACTTAAGATATTTAGTATAAGAGAATAAGACTATAGTTAACTATTTAAAGTAAAGAAAACTATAAAAGTATTAAGAATCTTGGAAATTCATTTGAGAAGAAAAGATTGGGGCTCAATGATGTAACAGTTATATATTAAGAATTTGGAAATTCATTTGAGAAGAGAAGATTGGGGCTCAATGATGTAAAAACTATAAAATATTTATAAGGTAAGGGAATGCTTTAAGTTTCAAATTTAGGGAAAAAAAGGTGATCTTCAAAATTGTTAAAGGCTATCCAGATATAGTAATCCTCACTTGAAAAAGAAAAAAGAAAGGATTGAAAACAATCAAAAAGAAAAGAAAAATATGTAGGATTGAAAGCAATCCAGTGAAAAAGAGAAAAGAAAGAAAGAAAAAAAAATGTGGAAGTGAGGATAAGCTTGATGATATGCCTAATCAAAAATTGGCTTCACTGGACCTACCTAAAGGGAAAACCTAAATACATTCCTGAAGTTATATTTATGGATTAGAACTTTTACTAGTTGTGTTCCCATGAAATTATTATACTTTGGATATTCTAAATGACTTAATATTACAACATATAGTCATGCTTGAAATGAATAGAAAACTAGAACTCTTAAACTTGATGACTGGATAATCTGATAGTTAAAGAGCTAATTTTATTACTTGAATATTTTCTGAAAAACTTATTATGATATTTATCTAAATCAAATATATAGTATTTCTAAACTAAAACTTTACTACAATAGATCATAATTTTTATGTAGTACTAAAATTACTTGAGGACAAGTAATAGTTAAGTTTGGGGTATTTTGACCAAAGGAAAATATGTTGAGATTTTCATACCTATTTTATATTATTTTTGATGATAATGACACTATAAAGAAATGTATTTTTGATCTTTTGTTGTAGGAATGATGAATTAAGGTCATTAGAGCAAAAAATACAAAAAGGAGCGAATTTCGAGCGAAAAGGACCAAAAAATGAAGAATTGAACTAGGGCGCCGACGGCGAGATATTCCCGAGACTCCAGAATTAATTCACTTAGAAGGCCCACCGACGGTGCCCTCGAGGCCGTCGATGACGAGATCGGCAGTTATGTCGAACCAGGCTTTGGATGAGGATGACTTTTGGAGGGCTGCTTGACAACTCTTTGGAAAGCTCATCCACAATTTTAAAAGAAGGTTTAGGCCAAAAAATAAAGAGAGCCCGGAGGTTCTGGAGGTTAGAAAGGTTCCATTAGTGTATAGAGAGTTTACTAGAGTGTCTAAATTGTGAGGAATTCTTTGAGTGATAGCAAGAGTGGAGGGAAAGTGAGAGATTTCTTCCTCATTGCCGCTTCGAAGAGGAATTCTATTTGCTGTAAAGAAAGGAAGAGATTCAGAGGAACTTGAGGGGTTTTCTTGGGGAGAAATTAGAGATAAGTTTATTTACTTGTTTTAGTTTGTATGACTTTGATTTTATGTATGAATTCTGAGTTTTGTTGTGTTTTCCCCATGAGATCTAAGTAGTTTTCTCTATCTTTCTCCTTGTCTTGAGATTTGTGAAATGGTGATTTGAATTGGTGAAGCCATGAAAATATTTAAGAAATTGTGATGATCTTTTCACTTCGATCTTAATTTACTTTCAATCTGGCCAATTAATTTGTTAAAATATGTTGAGTATTACAACTAAAGTGAAGATTACATCCAAGATTCAGGGAGGTCAAAGCCCTTGGAAATTGGGTGCAAATAAATAGGGAAATAAAATTATTGGGAGTAAAATTGGAGATTTTAGAGTGGCAAACTAAAATCCCCAATTCGCTCCTATCATTTGGGTGCTGAAGTGTAGGTGTTAGCCCTCAGGCGAGGGGAACGTGGAAGCTCCGAAGTGAGAGCTGGTATCTTCCCAGCCTAGCCGCAGATTCAGTAAACAATCATAGGATTAGTCAATGTTCTTTAAGCCTGGACCAAAGGGTAAAGAATAAGTATGCTCTTATTTGGCACAATACAAATTAAACTGATTCATTTTATCCATTCACTATAATTTCTTGACAAGGAGAAGGATGTTTTCTTACATATTGAATATTACATTAAAAACCTCTTTAGAATAATTAATTTTTTAAGAATTATTAAGAAAATTACATATTTATTTCAATTGTCTATTAGTGACACATAAGCAAATTGAATTTCATTGTTGTAATTAAAGTATTACTTCTCTAAAATCTTAGTTCTTAGTTCTAATATTACTCCCTGTGGGATCGATATCTAGGACTCCATTAAAGCCCTATATTACTTGAGTGATACGTATAGGTCTTAGTCCATAATTCTAAACTACTCCCTGTGGGATTGATATCTAGGACTCCATTAGAGCCCTATATTACTTGAGCGATATGTATAATTGCATTGATAAGTGTGACTTTACAATTATTGAATATTTATTACATTTATCTTTATCGAATATAAAATTGTTATTAAGTTTTGGTACAGTTGCAGAAGAATTAAATCTTTTAGCAGCGGTATTAATTACTGATATTTTTAAACACATATAAAGTCGCTGTCACCCACTCACCTATAGCATGCTTACTTAGGTGAGCCCTTAACCTTGCTTGTGATCATATCTCTTAACTTGACTGTGGAGCAAGAGGATAAGCTCATTAGGATTCTTAGAGGGTTTCAAAGGCATTTAGTTAGACCATAGCTTATATCAAAGGAATATGCCCATACATGTGTATGCATATAAATCTAATGGAGGGAAATGTGCCTAGAGCTAACCTACAAAAGAGACTGAACCCCATCCAAAAGAAGGTAGTAAGGAATGAGATCCTGAAGTGGATTGATGTGAATTGATTTAAGCAATATTTACCCCATGCCAGATAGAGAATGCGAAGGATGAATTGGTTCCCACAAGGACCATTACAGGATGGAGTATTTGTACAAACTATTGGAAGCTAAATGCTGCCACTAGGAAAGAACACTTTTCCCTGCCTTTTTTAGACCAAATGTTGCAATAGTTAGCAAGACATCATTTCTACTACTTCTTTGATGGATATTTAGGTTACAACTAAATCACAAAGCCCTTGAGGACTAGGATAGGGCCAACTTCACTAATCCTTATGGAAATTTTATATTTAGGAGGATGTCATTTATACTATGCAATGCGTCGACAACTTTTCAGAACAACATGATTTCCATATTTTCTGACAAAATTGAGATGGGCTGTTACACCAAAAATATATGCATTTTTAGGCCCATATTTTATACTCATTTTTGGTGATGTTACACTTTAATGGAAGGTATTTTTATGTTTTCTTGCAGGCTGTTGAATATTAGAACTTGAAACAGAAAGGAAGCAAAAAGGATAAAATTTGGAGCAAAAATAAAGAAGTTGAAAATTTGTTCAACACTGACAATGCAAGAAGCTGCGCCGACGGTGTAAGAGGCTGCGTCAATGGTGTCATTTGACAGAGAGCAGCGAATTAAAATGTGGAACACTGGCACCGACGATGCTAAAATGGGTGTCGATGGCGCCAATGTCGGTTCAGCCCCTGTTTCTAGAAGATTCGATGAATTTAGACGCCTTTGGAAGAGTTTTTGGAGGCACCTATTGGAGAACCGACTCTAGGTTTCATTTGGGGCCAAAATTGATTAGAAAAGTGACTCTTCCTGACATCTCATCACCCCTATTCAACCTTCTACACATCACACATTCTTCCATTTTTCATTCCACAACCATTTAGAGTCCATTGTTCTTATAATTTAGAGTTTTCTGGTGAGATGAAGTGTGAACTCTTCTTTGAGAGTGTTGGAGAAGGATAAAAGTGAAGATTTCTTCTTCCTACATTTCTTAGAAGAGGCTATAAGGGATTTTCTTTGAGAAAGAGTTTCAGATAAGTGTTGTTTATTTATTAGTATTGTATGAACTTTCTTTTATATATGAAATTTGTGTTTTGCTGTATCTTTCTCATGAAGTCTGAGTAGTTTACTTTATCTTTCTCCCGACTCTGAGATATGGTCAAAAGAAGAGATAATATGAATGTGCCAATATTAAAATATAAAATAAATTGTGATGGTTTTTCAACTCTAAACCTAATTTACTTTTAGATCTGGCCAATTGAATTTTTAAAATATGTTGTGAAACATTTGATCCGGGAAATGGAGTATGAGTTCTACAACAGAGTGAGGATCACATTTGATTCCATGAAGGAGAATTTTGTTCATGGAATTAAGTGCAAATGAATAGGGGAAATATACCTTGTTGGGTGTATAATTGGAGAATCTTTAGGGTGACAGACTAAAATCCCCATTTCAATCTTAGTGTTTAAAAACTAAAGCGAGAGTTAGCCTTCAGCTGAAAGGAAGTGGGAGTTCTGGAGTGGGAACCATTATCCTCCTAGCTTAGCCACGGATTTAGGGACTAAACCTGGGATTAGCCATTGATTTTCTATAACATTGTATCAGGGTAGAGAATTAAAACTACTCATATTTAGTACAATACATATTAAAATCATTAATCTCATCTCATTTTACCAAAATCTCATTGTAGTGGGAAAAATGCTTTTTCACATAAGAAATCTTCATCACATGAACATAGTTTAGAAGTTTAGTAGTTAATGTTTGAACTTTATATTTCAGTTTTGTTATTAGTTAAAAATTTAGTTCTGATAATATCTTAACATTCAAAATTCGTGACAGTAATTTTGTTTTGATTTTCTGTGAATTTCCTAGTAAATTTATCATTTCAAATTTAAACCTTCCCTGTGGGATCGATAATTGGGGCTTAAATAGAAAATTTTTTATTTCTTAATAACGATACGTATACTTGAGTAGAATCCCAACATTAATTACTTAAGTTTCTAATTCATAAAATATTGCATCAAGCTTTTGGCATTATTACATAGCAGAGTCAACTATATAATTTATACACAACTATATTTCACTCGGGATCAAGCTTTTGGTGCCATTGCCGGGGAAGGTAACGGTAAATGAAATAAATTTGATAAATTAGAAAAATTAGAGATAATTAATTTAAAAAAATTAAAAATTTATGAAAATTTAAAAATCCAAAAATGAAATATATTTTTATTTAAGACTTATTTTTATGAAATTTTTCTTTGCTTATAATATTTGTTTATGCGAAATATTGGATCTGAAAGTTTAGTATCTTATGATTCAGAATTAGAGCATACTATTAGGAAAATTTAAAAATAACAAAAGGAGATTATAAACTTAAACAAAATGGTGAATAACTTAAATAATCAAATAAACAAAAATTGACAAAGACCTTTAAAAGATTATGCTAATCCGACAGCAGATGAACTTCACTTGACTATTCAAAATCCTGTTGTTGTTGCTAATTCATTTGAGCTTAAACCTGCTATTATCCAAAGGGTACAAAATAATCAGTTTGGAGGAACATGTACTGAAGATCAAAACTTACATCTTGTTGTTTTTCTTGAAATTTGTGCTACTTTTAAATATGACGGTGTGTCTAATGATGCTGTTAGGCTTAGACTTTTTCCTTTTTCATTAAGTGATAAAGCCAAGGCTTGGTTAAAATCATTAGCACATGGATCTATCAGAACTTGGGGAGAACTATCATAAAAATTCTTAGCTAAATATTTTCCACCCTCGAAAATTGCTAAGCTTAGAAATGATATTACATCTTTTTATCAGTTTGAAGGGGAATCGATATATGAAGCTTGGGAAAGATTTAAAGATCTTATGAAAAAATTTCCACACCATGCTCTACCAGGTTTATTAATATTTCAAACATTTTTTAATGGATTAGTAAGATCACTTAAATCTATTATAGATGTTGCTGCAGGTGGATCACTAATGAAATAACCTTTTTTATGAAGCATATTCTTTGATTGAAGAAATGACTACTAATAATTTTCAATGGGTCTCTCAACGGGTAGAGTCTAAGAGAGTAGCTAGTATTCAAGATTCTAATGCAGTGTATATTTTACTATCTCAAATTGCTACTATTTTGAAAAAAATTGATCAAATAGGAGTGAACTATTCTCAAATACCTCCAATATTAGAGAAAAAATCACTAGGACAGATCATTGATACTCAATCATCTTATGAAACTGTAAATGTTATAAATAATTGAAATAACAATCCATATTCTACCTTTTATAATTCTGGGTGGAAAAATCACCCTAATTTTAGTTAGAATAATTATAACAATTCGTTGAATCCCTCTGGAAATTTGAACAACCAAGGAAATCCTAGTTATCAACCTTATTGTCTTCCTGAATTTAACTCTAATCCTAACCCACAAGTTAAGGAAAAGAAGATGATGATGGAAGAAGTAATGTTAAATATGAGAAATTAAATACAAATTCAAGAGGCTGCTATAAGAAATATTGAAAATCAATTAGGACATATTGCTACTGCACTCAGTAATAAACCCTCTAGAATTCTTCTGAGTACGATGGAAGTTAATCCAAAAGATCAAAATAAGGAGCAAATTAAAGTTATTCAATTACAAATTGGAAAAGAAGTTGAAACAAGGATCCAAAGAGAAACTGAAGTTGATGAAGTGAAAGAAGCAAAGGAAAGTGACCAAAATGAAAATGAACAAACACAAGGTCCTTTAGAAAAACCATTACCTCCATTTCCTCAAAAACTGAAGCAGAAGATTAAAGACAAACAATTTACAAAATTTTTGGAAATCCTTAATAAGTTAACGATAAACATTTCTTTTATTGAAGCTTTGGAACAAATGCTAAGTTATGTGAAATTTATGAAGACTATACTAAACAAGAAAATGAAGTTTACAGATCATGAGACCATTGCACTCAGTGAAGAGTGTAAAGAAAAAACTTTCTGAAAAATTAAAAGATCTCGATAATTCTACTATACCTTGTGCTATTGGTGTAAATTTTTTTAAAAATGCTTTATGTGATGTAGGAGCAAATATCAATCTTATGCCTTTATGGATCTTTAAATGTTTAGATTTTAAAGAGATTTCCCCTACTACTGTAACTCTTCAGTTAGCTGATCGATCAATAACTTATCCAAAAAGAGTTATGAAAAATGTATTAGTAAAAGTAGATAAATTTATTTTTCCTATAGACTTTATAGTTTTGGATATGGAGGAAGATAAAGAAATTCCTATTATTTTGGGGATACCATTTTTTGCAACAGGGAGAGCTATGATAAACATACAAAAAGGAGAATTAATAATGAGAGTTAATGATCAAGAAGTAACATTTAATATTGCAAAAGCTATGGAATATCTAGTAATAGAAAAATATAATGAATGTTTTAGGATGGAAGTAACTGATTATCTGAGTAATGAGCAATTTAAGAATGAGTTTGAAGACAAATTAAAGAAGGAGAATTTTTTGAAAACAAGGATGAAATAAATCAGGGCAAATTTGAAACTTTAGACTTGTTGGAAAATGATAATAAAAATCTTATTCCTTTAAGTATTAAACCACCTAAACTTGAACTGAAAATATTACCTGCCCATTTAAAATATGTTTTTTTAGGAGAGTCATCTACATTGCCTATTATTGTATCTTCTGAATCAATAGAAATTCAAGAACAAAAATTAATAGAGATGTTGAAATAATATTAAAAGGCTTTTGGATGGACTTTAGCTGATATTAAAAGAATTAATCCTTCTATTTGTATGCACATAATCCTATTAGATGAAAAGTATGAACCTAAAGCTGATCCTCAGAGGAGATTAAACCCAATAATGAAAGAAGTTGTTAAAAAAGAAAATTTTAAAATGGCTAGATGCTAGAATTATATATCCTATTTCAGACAGTGCTTGAGTAAGTCCAATTCACTATGTTTCAAAGAAAGGAGGAGTGACTGTTGAAGAAAATGAGAAAAATAAATTAATACCAACAATACAAGTGACTGGTTGGCAAATTTGTATTGACTATAGAAAATTAAACATGGCCACCAGAAAAGATCACTTTTCTTTACCTTTTATAGACCAAATGTTGGATAGATTGGCTGGGAACAAATATTAATGCTTTTTAGATGGATATACTGGTTATCACCAAATTCTAATTGCTCCAGAGGATCAAGAGAAGACAACATTTACAAGCCGTTATGGAACATTTTCTTTTCGTAGAATGTCTTTAGGGCTATGCAATGCACCTGCAACATTTCAAAGATGTATGATGTTAATCTTTAGCAATTTTATTGAACATGGAATGGAAGTGTTAATGGATGATTTTTTGGTATTTGGAACTTTGTTTGAATTATGTTTAAATAATTTAGAAAAAAAATTGGAACTATGTGAAAAAATCAACCTAGTACTAAATTGGGAAAAATGTCAGATTATGGTTGCAGGAGGAACTGTACTTAGGCATAAAATTTCTGAAAATGACGTGGAAGTAGATCTTGCAAAAATTCAAGCTATTGAAAAATTACCATCCTCGACTAATGTTAAAGGGGTAAGAAGCTTTTTCAGACATGTTGGTTTCTACAGGCGTGACATAAATAATTTTTCTAAAATAATTAAGCCATTATGCCAACTTTTAAAAAAAGACACAAAATTTGATTTTAATGAGAAATGCATAAAAGAATTTGAATTATTGGAAGAAAAATTAATCAATGCACCTATAATAGTTCCACCATATTGGGAGAAACCATTTGAAATAATGTGTGATGCTAGTGATTATGCTATTATCGCGGTGTTAGGAAAAAGACACAACAAATTTTTTAAAGTAATATATTATGCTGGTAAAACTCGAAATGATGCTCAAATTAACTACACTACTACTGAAAGAGAGTTACTCGCTGTTGTTTATGGCTTTGATAAATTTAGAACTTACTTAATTGGAACTAAATGTATAGTGCATACAGATCATTCTGCTATTAGATACTTGATGCAAAAAAAGGATGCTAAACCAAGATTAATTAGATGGATACTTCTATTACAAAAGTTTGCTTTTATCATAGTTGATAGAAAGGGAAATGATAATCAAATAGCTGATAATTTGTCTAGAGTAGAAAGAGAAATATTAACTAATTTTACAAACAAAATTTTATAAAATTTCTCTAATGAACAATTATATAGTATTGATGAAATGAATGTACCGTGGTATTCCGATATAGTAAATTATATTGTAAGTGATATTTTACCACCTGATATCAAAAATCCACAATTAAAGAAATTTATATATGATTCAAAATTCTATTTTTGGGATGACCCATATCTATATAAACAATGTAAAGATCTAATTATTAGAAAGACTGTGCCTTATGAGGAAACTTAACAGATAATTGAAAGTTGTCATGGTTCTGAATATGGAGGACATTTGGAACAAATAGAACTGCATATAAGATTTTGCAAGCTAGATTTTATTTGCCTACTCTTTTTAGAGATGTTAATGAATAATTCCAACATGAGATCGATGTCAACAAGTAGGAAATATTTCTAAAAGAAATGAAATGCCTCTAAATTACACATTAGTAGTTGAAATTTTTGATGTGTGGGGTTTAGATTTTATGGGACCATTTATGCCTTCATTTGGGAATTTATATATATATTACTTAATGTTGATTATATGTCCAAATGGATTGAAGCTATTGTTGTACTTAGATGTGATGCTCGGAGTGTTTTTAAATTTTTAATTAAAAATATTTTTACAAGATATAGAATGACAAAAGTAATTATTACAGATGGAGGATCTCAGTTTTAGGAATAAGAGAATCAAAAAAATGATTAAGAAATATGATATTATGCATAGATTCTCTACTGCTTATCATCCTCAGACATGCGATCTAGTAGCAATATCAAATCGTGAAATTAAATGAATTTTAGAAAAACCTATAAATCCTTATAAATTAGATTGGTTTGCTAGATTAGATGCTGCATTATAGGCATACATAACTGCTTATAAAACTCCCATAGGAATGTCCCCATATAGACTTATTTTAGGAAAAACATGCCACTTACCAATAAAATTGGAGCATAAAGCATTTTGGGTTATTAAGGAATTTAATTTTAATTTAAAGGATGCTAGTGCAAAAAGATTATTGCAACTCAATGAACTTGAGGAGATTAGATATGAAGCGTATGATAATGCAAAAATATATAATGAGAAAAATGAAAATATGACATGATTGGAAGATTATTCAAAAGAAGTTTGAACTTGGACAAGAAGTTTTAATACAAGATTGAGATTATTTCCAGAAAAACTGAAATCTAGATGGTTAGGACCATTTAAAGTGATTGAAGTCTATCATTATGGAATTGTTGTTATTAAAGATCCTAACACTGGAAAGATATTTAAAGTTAACGGGCATCGATTAAAACATTATTATGAAGGGCACATACCATAATTTAAAGAAGTTTTAATATTAAGTCAACCCAACTAATCCAATGGTATGTTGGGCTTACGATGTTAAACCAAGCACTTTATGGGAGGTAATCCATATATATATATATATATATATATATATAT
>JXCR01130230.1:0-37477 GCA_002079205.1 Phalaenopsis hybrid cultivar
CCAGTCAAGTCAAGAGTTGCAATAAATTCTCCCTGTGGTGAGATGGACACTTTTGATGACTTTAGAGAAATTTGGTGATCTTTAGTAGAAGAAAATAGGCCTTCAAACTGAGCACTGCAAAACACCAACTCTAGGTCTAAATTTGTGGCCATCCGCAATAAATAAAGAGAATATAAACCTGCAAAAGCAAGACAAGGGCATTCAGACCAAAAAAAAAAATCAAGATTTGGCAGTCAAGTATAGCTGATAACACGAAAACAAAATTTACAGAAATTTTGATNATCAAGATTTGGCAGTCAAGTATAGCTGATAACACGAAAACAAAATTTACAGAAATTTTGATAGGTTTACCAGAAATGCATTGGGATTTTTCTGAGGCTTTAAAAGCATCAACTAAGACAATCAGAGATAGATCTGGACAGTAGTCAAGACATGATATATTGCAAGGCATTTTGTCTTTGAATGGATTATTTAAGATGGGAATGGGGAAGATACTTGCTCTGGGTTCTTCAGAAACCTCAAAAGAATGAACCAAACCATCTGCAGTAAAAATGCCGAAGGCATTCCTAAGAGGAAGCATATTAGAGCTTGTTTTTCTTTTAAGAAAGTAAAACAGAAGAGAAATGCAATGAGTTGACTGCAAATAATAGATACAAACGCATAAGATTCCTTATCCAAATTCAAAAGAAAAATGAAAAGCTTAAAATGCAAAACATTGCAACTTACATGTAAGACTTTTGGGATTTGCCATTATCTAGCACAACCAAGTCAATAATGGGTACATGCAATTTTAACTCATTCCTACTTGACCTCATTATTTCTTTGCCATTTGAGTTGATTAAATAAAAGGTATATGTGTCGTTGATCACACCAAGAATACCTTGAGGTTCCATCCAAGCCCCATTAGTAAAAAAAGATGATCTATCATTACCTGATTGAAAAGATTAACTATTAGACATTTTAAGATACTAGATAGGTTGTAAATGCATTAAAGGGAACAAACTGTTAACAAGTGTTGGCATCAAATTTTATATTTCAAGAACTCAAGACAATTACAATTGCAATTTCACATTAAAAGACCACGTGATCGCTTTCAATAATTTGTTCAATGGGTTCTTCCAATAATTTGTTCCCACTTTGAGGCTTTAGCTAAGAATTGCGCACATATAAAACCTAAATAAAAAGTGGGATGCTTTATTCTAGACTTCAGAATAGGATGAAACCAATAATGTAGAAAATTCAACAACAACTTTGAACTAAAATTTTGCATCAAATATAATATTTCTTTGACTGGTTTTACTGAAGCTACAAGAGCAAGCACATATACTTGAATCTATTGTAGTACTTGACATATAAAATGCTTTAGTCAACACAAGGAATTTAAAATCTCAAACAGCACAAGCTGCAAAATAACAGCTAGTCACTCTAATGTTTTTTTTTCATTGGTACAGATATTTGGGATGATGGAAGTTTTATCCACTTTTTAATTTTTGAAAGATAGCAAATTTCATGCACCCTACAAATTAGTTGAATTTCATAAGAAACAAATCAACTTTGCTAAATAAAACCCTAGAAAGAAGATATTTTTAAATTTTTTAACTCAGACCATAGCACATAGAAGAATGACATCCGCCACAAAAAAGGACCATTTCTTTAATAAGTGCAAAATCAAGTACATCCACTGAAATTGATCGAATTGAGAAGAATGAAATATGATAAGGGTACAAAGGTACTGAAAAAACAAGCACAGATGATAATTGTTGTCATCAAAACTACAAAAGCTGCGCCTTTTAGGATATTTATAGTTGAACAAGCTCAACAACAGATAAATTTGGATATTATAGCTGAGGTAATATTATTACAATATTTTTTTGAAGCAATATTCTCAATTAATATTTTCTATAGAATTAGAGAGAGTGATTTAAAGTACATTAACAACAAAGAAGACGTGCAGGAGACAAACAATACACCCAATCAAAATTGAATGCTATGATATTGTTCTTCTATTAAGGCTTTAAAATGAAATTACCAAAACTCTACTCACCATTATAAACACCGCATGGCTCCATATAATCATCATCCTTCTGCAAAATAACAAGCTGATTTTGAAAAGCTAGAGCAACATGCTCACCATCAGAGGAAACGAAAAGTGCAATCTTTGTCGTAGACCTACTTGGTCTCCAATATTCATTCCATTTCTGTTTGACTCGTTCAGCACCTTCAAAGAATGAAAAGTAAAATTAAAGAATAAGAACATTAGAAGATTCAAACACAGTTTAAGCATCAAAGTCCTTGTTTCCCTTTCTTTCTTCTATAATAGGTAGAGTCGAGCATTTGATGCTGCAACCAGTATTCTTTAGTCACTAAACTCTCATAGAAGTTTTTACTAGTTGACTAACAAATGCTTTGGTCAAGAGGGTTTTTGGTACAATTCATAAATAAAAGAGTGTTCATGCAACCTTTCGCTCATAAACTAGAAAACAATCTCAGAATGTTTTCTCAAAACACACACGCACACGCAAAAACAACAACAGCAACAAAAAACCACCTTGAATGGATAGATAAGACATTAAACCCCCAGCAGGCGTACGGCTTCCCTGAGTTCCAAGAAAACATACATTGTTCAATACTAATAATAAGGTCTTCAATGCTATATTTTAAACCGCACTAAAATGCAGCAATACCTCCTGTAGAGACGAATCTTGAGCGAAAACCCCTGCAGCGTGCTTGCGGGTCTCGAAGATTACCTCCTCAACCACTTCGGCTCTTCCACTTTCCATCTCCCACCTTCGTCCTAGCTACTTTCACTAGTTTCTTGAACCAAATTGACACACAGTTAAGTATCAAACATCACCGAGGATTCCCACTCCGTTTGTAGACCAATTTGGCCACTGCGTCTAATGAGAATTTTAGGAAAGATGGCGTGTTAAAGACGAGAATCATCCACTAACCGAAAGGCCAACTCGTACATTGGCAATCCGTGCTGAGGAGCGGTTTGATAGCAGAATTTAATGAGGATTTAACCTAAATCCTGCCAAACAACCAAAATGACAACTTGAATCTCATGTTTCCTCAGTTGTTGCCTTAAAGCATGGATCTAGGTTATCAACCCTGATGTGTGCTTCCAAATATGTTTGGGTAATTGAATAAAAATAACATTTTTAAGCTATGATGACTTGATATGTAGAGAATTTTACGGATTGTTTAGCATATGCGTTTAAAGTTTGAACCAAAATTTGNATAACATTCTTAAAATATGATGACTTGATATGGAGAGAATTTTAGGGATTGTTTAGCATATGCGTTTAAAGTTTGAACCAAAATTTGAAAGTTAAAATTTGAATTTTAAATTTAAAAAGCAGAATTTTGAGGACATTTATTTGGAAAATTCAAATTCAAATTTGAAGAATGGAATTAAATTATCAATTCTGAATTCGCATAGATATTTTTTAAAAAGGAAATTAAAAGTTTGTTGGGATTTAGAGCTTTTTCTATTCTTATTTTTATACGAAAGTGGAGAATTTGATGTGATGGAACTGCATTAGAATTGTGCTTTATCCTCAATTCAAAGCAATATTAGTTGAACCTCGTACTTAAGCTATAGTTTAATCACATATAAAGAGATGGGGATAAAACATTCAGGAGAAATTAGTAAAGTACGATATTGATGTATTAACACAAAAAAATTAATAAAAATAATAATAAATAAATAGGTTTCGGTGGTTAAAAGAGATGCACCTTCTCGTAAGGGACTTATTTCATGTTGTTNTAAAAAGGAAATTAAGAGTTTGTTGGCATTTAGAGCTTTTTCTATTCTTATTTTTATACGAAAGTGGAGAATTTGATGTGATGGAACTGCATTAGAATTGTGCTTTATCCTCAATTCAAAGCAATATTAGTCGAACCTCGTACTTAAGCTATAGTTTAATCACATATAAAGAGATGGGGATAAAACATCAAGGAGAAATTAGTGAAGTACGCTGTTGATGTAATAACACAAAAAAAATAAAAATATTAATAATAAATAAATAGGTTTCGGTGGTTAAAAGAGATGCACCTTCTCGTAAGGGACTTATTTCATGTTGTTTGATGCTCCCCCTTATTCGAATCAAGAGAGGGAAAGATTGTTCGTGCCCTAGCCGGGGAAGTAGAAGAAGTAGAAGAAGTAGAGAAGGAAGAAGGTTCGTGCGGTTTTCCTCGTCGTGCGATACTTACTCGAGCGACGACGAAGAGGAAGGAAGAAGGATCGACTTCATGCGCAGCTACCGTTCTCGTGTGCGGTGGAAGACTAGGTTGCGTCAAGTCGCGGACGAAGGAGAAGAGGTAGGCAAGTCGAAGCCCCTGCGTTCCTCGAGTGCGAGAAGAAGAGAGGGAAGAGAAATGCGGATGTTGCTCTGTGTCGTTACACCCAGAGGAGGAGAAAATAGAGGAGAACTCGTGTGAACCTTCCGTGCGTAAGGTTAGGTTAGATGGCTGAACCTATAAAATGGTAAAATTTATTAGTTTTAAATAAGTAAATTAACATATGAGCATTTAAGGTTTTATGATATTAATTGCTTGAATGTAAAATATNTTAGACCCAGATGAGGAGAAAAGAGAGGAGAACTGTGAACCTTCCGTGCGTAAGGTTAGGTTAGATGGCTGAACCTATGAAATGGTAAAATTTACTAGTTTTAAATAAGTAAATTAACATATGAGCATTTAAGGTTTTATGATATTAATTGCTTGAATGTAAAATATCAATTTACTTGTTAAATGGTAATAACATGGTTAATTTAATAGGATATAAAGGTAGAAGATTAAAGGTAAATTAATTAGAGTTGTAAGAGGAAAGAGTTGACTCATGCAAGAAAGTAAACTAAATCTAATTTAAGGTAGTGAATGGTATAATTATATATTTGTGTTATTTTTATTATATATCATTAGATATATTTAAACCTTTCTTTTAGAATAGAATTCTTACATATATATACACATTTAATTAATAAACAATAGTCAAGAAATGAAGTAAGAAATTAAGTATTTAGTGCAGTCATTTAAGATTAAGGTTCTTTTATCCATTAAATTATTATTTAATTAAATTAATAATTACAATAAATGATTTAAAACAATACTACATTCATGAATTTCATTTTGAAAGTGTGAAATGGTATAAAGGATGAGAGGAAAATAACAGACCGATGAATGTACATTTTAAATGATTTTAAATTCATATAAAATGAAAAATAAATGTTTAAATTATACAGAATTATCCTCAAGTGGTACTGGCAAGAGATGTGATGTACTTGATCCTGATAGTTACTTATATGTAAGGATTTATGAAGTTGACACCACTACTTGAAGATTTTAATCTCCAGTAATTGCACCAAAAACTTGATCCTAAACAAAGTAAGATTTCAATTATATTTGTAGATATTGTACACAAGTATATATATCGTTATCAAGTAATATAGAGCTTTCTGATTAAGGCCCAAATATCAATCGCACGGAGATCGAGGTTAATCATGGCGGCTTTCAAGATAAGTTCTAGTTTAGAATAACACGCCCTAGCTTGGAAGGTCGATAAAAGTTTGGTTATGATTATATCTTACTATTATCACTACAATACTACTTCTAATCCTAAACTAAAATACTTAGTGAAAATCAGAAAGTGAGGTTTAATATATTAAAAGTAATCTTCCTCTTAGAATAAAATTAGTGACATGTGTAAAAGTAAAACAATTAGCAAGAGAGATTGTGACAAATATGAACAATTATAATTTTTACCCTTTGTTTTTGTTCGTTTTTCTCTCTTTTATTTAGAAGAAATCGTCAGTCTGTCGATCGTCGTATACTTCCCTTATTCAAATAAATCTCCCTCACGAATCAGATCAGTGATTCGAAGAGGAGAGAAACCGAATAAGAAGGGACATACGACAAAGTGACAAACATGAGAAAACACAAAATGTGGAGAGCCTACGTGCGGTAAACCTTGCAAGGATAGGTTAAGAGTGTCCGCCCAAACAAGATCGGGCGAAAGTAACTTAAACTGATATCTGCAAAAGAATACCTACGTAGATTACCCATAACTAGAGATTCAGGTGTAGGTGTCTGTTTTGGGGTCAAGAGCACTCCCAATGGGACGTATCTCACTTGGTTAATTACATCTTAGGGGGTACCTAAGAATACTCTCGATAAAAGGAGTTTTGCTTGAATTATCGTGAACATGAGGCAATAGGTACTCAAATGAAGGTTATTTCGTGTGGGAACAATATCGACGCTTCAAAACTCGCGCTAAGCCATCGGGCAAAGAGTGAGTCTTTCACATCCTAAATGTTAAATGGGTAGCGGCTCACCGACACACGGGACTTACGGAATAACCTAAATCATCTTGATGGGGATATCTCAATACGTCAAAGCATGTCCGGGCGAAAGGACAGATGACAAATCGTTGTATCTTAAATGGGCGACAGCGCATCGGCATATGGCCGTCAATGTGATATCAACGAAGTCAATGAGCGACATGGCTCAAAGGGGCTCAACAAGAGGAATGTAGAGTGATCCTAAAAGGTAGAGGTAATTGGGTCGGGGTACTACGAACCTATCATACACAGCTACTAGGATCCTAAGTCTACTCGGTCGAGAATGTAGTCAACCTAACACATCCTGAGATCCCCGGTTAGCAATCTGTGAATTGTGTTGTCCATGGGAACATTGGTAGCCTTAAGGTCA
The DNA here is from genome assembly GCA_002079205.1 of Phalaenopsis hybrid cultivar. Taxonomy (NCBI): domain Eukaryota; kingdom Viridiplantae; phylum Streptophyta; class Magnoliopsida; order Asparagales; family Orchidaceae; genus Phalaenopsis; species Phalaenopsis hybrid cultivar. The sequence goes on from JXCR01130230.1 coordinate 6,712, forward strand.
AATGAGTAAATCTTATCCTATGACTAAAAGCTGGAGCTCCAAGAGGTGAGACTTGTACTTGCTGAAGTGACAATGATGCCTCAGGAAAGAAAAAAAATTGAAGGTTCAACTACAAAGCTGGAAACACTCCAAAGAAAAGGATTTACACCCCGTCTGGGTCGGGGAGCCTTCTATCACCCTAGACGCACTAAACAACCACCTAGAAAAAGTATGTTGGGTCAGTCAGGTTGGAGAAGCACGGGGGCTCTTCCTCAGGACGTGCAAATATAAATGCAGTTATCTAGAGCGGTCCTTAAGTATTGTGGAGGCCCTAATAATTTATGCAAGAAAGTAAATGTTGCAATTTTTAAATCCTAAATATTTTAATCCTAAATTTTAATTATCTTGAATATTTTGTTGAGGATTTTTAAGAAGAAAAATTAGGATTTTTAGTTATTATGAGTCTATGTTTCAGCGTGAAATTCTTGTTAAACCACAAAAAAAAACAAAGAAAAACAAATGTAATTGCAGACATAGAACATGATGCAAAAAATAAAGCAAGTCAAATCAAAATAATAAAACTGGTCGGTGCCGCTGGGTCGGCAACATATCCCAGAAAAGAAAAAGACGATCGGACTCTGCATATACATGTCTGGTTCTAATTCTATACATCAATATAAAATGCAGAATTAAGATACGGGGCACGAGCATCGACTTTTGGTCTCCTCCACGTGGTTTTTACGCCAAATGCCTCAGAACTCGTGCTCGCATCTTATTTCTGCTACAGAACTCTCATAGACTCTAAAAGTACATATGAAAAAGAAAAAGACTAAATCTTGCATGAAAACAAGTGTCAGCGAGAAAGCTTACATGCAAATAATGTATCATGAGTTTTGCCTTAAAAGTGGGGGAGCTAATAACACCTGCAAGCAAAATGGTCAGAAATCATTACTTTCTCCCCCCATAGTGATACATGTGTGTGTGCATATAAATAGACATGACTCTCTGCAAAAATTCGCCATAACACACTACCATACATATGCAACATGCAATCACATCAAGAGCACAATGCAAAAGAAAGATACAAGGGTAGGACAACTAATCCAACAAAGAACAATAGTCAGACATAAAAAAGACTACCTAGTACCCTAAATCCTAGCCTAGCACACCATCTAATAAAAAGTGTGCCAACTTAGTATCTAAGTGCGGTGTAAGTCTGGGTATAATATGACTTTGACAGGGTCGCCATACTGGTCTCGTCTTAAAGATCTGAAAAATCTAAAAGGTGTCACGAAGATGGGTGACGAAAGTTAGATCAATTAGATCCTTAGCACAATCATATTCGCGTCAATCTCGATGACTTAACTCTCATTGCTCACCGGGATCAACCCAACAAGCAATGTTCGTTAAGGCATTGCGACCGACGCGGGATCACTCTTCTAACGAGTCTGGCTCGCTATCCATGCAAACATACAAATGCAAGTGCGAACAGTTATGTGACAGAAGTGATGAGTGTACCATGGGGCAGTGACTCAGGAAAAGATGGGTATGTCGTAGAGACAGCGACTCGAACAAATATGTGTGTCGTAGCGGCAGTGACTCGAAAGGTGGGCGTGACGTAGAGGCAGTGGCTTGAAGAAATGTGTGCTGAGGCATGCAAAGTCGTACATGGAGTTATGGCAGGCATGAGTAATGAGAAATTGAGGATTCTTAAATTTGAAAGAAAAAATAACGAGCAATAAATAAATAAACAGCATGGCTTTTTGAATTCGCGGGAGCTCACCAAAAAAGATATTGGTGGCCAGAAGAGGAGGATGCTGCAGTAGCAGCTCACTTAAAAATGCATTGAAATGACTAACGACGAGCTAATCACCACCCCGCGAGCCGACGAGCTGAGCCAAGATAAGCTCAAGCTCGAGCTCGTTTAATAAATGAAATCCAGTTTGAGGTCAAGCTCGAGTGCATGGCAAGATAAGCTTGGCTCGTGAGCTTGCTAATGAGCTGATCTAGATCTGGCTCGGCTCATTTAAACCCATAGTTGAAGTGCTCCGTGCATAATATTAACAAAGTTTTTTAGTTGAAGATGCTTGAAATTTCAGGAAAAGGGCTCACATGGGAGCGTTAAAGCCCATCCCATAACTCAGCCCGTGCGTACCATGGAAAAATTAGTTTAAAGAGAAGCCATTTCTTATTATTTACTGCTCATAGATGCATCGGAAAAAGCCAACTAAAAAAAAGACAAGTGCCCATACCATCCTCTCCCTCTACATAAAATATTAATAAAATTGAAGTAAAAAATGGGCTAGAAAACATAATCGAATGTATACATCTATTAAAGTCAAGTGAAAATGATTACTTGACCTCTCAACTTACATCAAATGAAGTCTGATTCAAATATAGTCCGACTTGCTCGAACATTATTGATGATTCAAATTTGCTAACACTATCTATTTCTTGGAACGAAACCTGCTTAAAATTTATAGGTAACTTGTTAGGTAAATCTTAATCAATATCTATTTACCCCTTTTAATATTAAAATCATAATAAAAAAATATTGTAAATCTTCAATGTTAAATTTAAGCCTAAATAAAAATAATCGAGGGCATTTTTGTTTTGCTCTTGATGAATAATTAGCTATTGTTGATTTTCTAACAAATAATTTATTTTCATAATTTTTTAATGTTTACCCACCACATATCATATCAAAATCAAGAGAATGGGAACCAAGCTAATGAGTTGTTAGACATGCTTTGTGAGAGTTTATTTTACTCCTCAACCTACCCTCAACCTACCCTCAACAACCAACAATAACAAATAAAAAAAAATTGAGAATTTTATTATGAAGCTGACCACAAATATATGTTTTTGTGCAGCCTTCTAATTGAAAATGGTAAAATTTGTAGTCTTAATGAGTTTGAGAAAAATTTGCGTACGTAAGACGTACGCAACGCTGCGTACGTCAATGCGGTTATTCAGAGAGTATTGAGGGGTTATATCCGTGTTATACCCCCTGTAACTTCCCTATAAATTATCTGTAACCCTGCTGTAACCTACATATAAGTTCCGCGTTTCTGTTTTCATATATTTGTAGGTTATATATAATTGCTTCAATTAGGATGAAAATTGTAAAAGGGAACACAACAAATGATTCACATAGAATAAAGGTNTAGCTCATCCACAACTTTAAAAGATGATTTTGGCTGAAAATTGAGAGAGTCTGAAGAGATTCTAGAGGTTCTGGAGGTTAGAGAGGTTCCATTAAAGTGTCAAAAGTGTGAGGAATTCTTCGAGAGATTGTAAAAGTGGAGGGAAAGTGAGAGATTTTTTCCTCCTTGCCGCTTCGAAGAGGAATTAAGTGTGCTGTAAAGAGAAGAAGAGATTCAAAGGAACTTTGAGGAGTTTTCTTGGGGAGAAATTAGAGATAAGTTCATTTATTGTTGTAGTTTGTATGACTTTGCTTTTATATATGAATTTCGAGTTTTGTTATGTTTTCCCCATGAGACCAAAGAAAAATATGTTAAGATTTTCATACCTATTTTATACTGTTTTTGATGATATTGCACTTTAAAAAAAGACATTGTTGATATTTTGTCGCAGGAATGAAGAATTATGGTCATTGGAGCAAAAAGATGCAAAAAGGAGCAAATTTGGAGCGAAAATGACCAAAATGTGAAGATTTGAACTATGTCGCCGATGGCGCGCCCAACGGCGCCGACGACGGGCTTTTCCTGAGACTCCAGATTTAATTCACTTAGAAGGCTCACCGACGGCACCCTTGAGGCCGCCGACGGCGAGCTCGGCGATTATGTCCAACAATGCATTGGATGAGGACAAACTTTGGAGGGGTGCTTAGACAACTCTTGGAAAAACTCATCCACATCTTTAAAGAGAAGACTTTGGCTAAAAATAGGAGAGGGAGAGGCTCAAAATTGAACTGTGGGAAAAGTGTAGAGAGTCTAAATTGTGAGGAATTCTTCGAGAAATTGTAAGAGTGGAGGGAAAGTGAGAGATTTCTTTCCGTAGAGTGTAACAATTGTGAGGAATTCTTCAAGAGATTGTAAGAGTGGAGGGAAAGTGAGAGATTTCTTCCTCCTTCCACTTCGAAGAAGAATTCTGTGTGCTGTAAAGAAAGAAAGAGATTCAGAGGAACTTCGAGGAGCGCTTCGAAGATGAATTGTGTGCTGTAAGTAAATGAAGAGATTCAGAGGAACTTCGAGGAATTTGCTTGGGGAGAAATTAGAGATAAGTTTATTTATTGTTGTAGTTTGTATGACTTTGATTTTATATATAAATTTCGAGTTTTGTTGTGTTTTCCTCATGAGATCTAAGTAGTTTTCTCTATCTTTCTCCTTGTCTTGAGATTTGTGAAATGGTGAAGCCATGAAAATGCTAAAGAAATTGTGATGATCTTTTTACGTCGATCTTAATTTACTTTCAATCTGGCTAATTGATTTGTTAAAATATGTTAAGTTTTACAATTAAAGTGAAGATTATATCCAAGATTCAGGGAGGTCAAAGCCCTTCGAAGTTGGGTGCAAATAAATAGGGAAATAAAATTATCGGGCGTAGAATTAGAGATTTTAGAGGAAAGTTGGGTGCAAATAAATAGGGAAATAAAATTATCGGGCGTAGAATTGGAGATTTTAGAGTGAAAAGTTGGGTGCAAATAAATATGGAAAAAAAATTATCGAGCGTAGAATTGGAGATTTTAGAGTGACAGACTAAAATCCCCAATTTGGTGCAAATAAATAGGGAAATAAAAATTATCGAGCGTAGAATTGGAGATTTTAGAGTGGAAAGCTAAAATCCTCAATTTGGTCCTATCATTTGGGTGTTGAAGTGTAGATGTTAGCCCTCAGGCAACTAAAATCTTCCAATTTGGTCCTATCGTTTGGGTACTGAAGTGTAGATGTTAGCCCTCAGGGGAGGGGAACGCAATTTGGTCCTATCATTTGGGTGCTGAAGTGTAAATGTTAGCCCTCATGTGAGGGGAACGTGGGATCAGGGCATAGAATTGGAGATTTTAGAGTGACAGACTAAAATCCTCAATTCGGTCCTATCGGTTGGGTCAATTTAGTCCTATCGTTTCTGTTGAAGTGTAGATGTTAGCCCTCAAGCAAGGGGAACGTGGGAGCTCTGAAGTGAGAGCCGGTAGACGTAGAATTGGAGATTTTAGAGTGACAGACTAAAATCCCCAATTCGGTCCTATCGTTTGGGTGCATAGAATTGGAGATTTTAGAGTGACAGACTAAATCCCTAATTCGGTCCTATCGTTTGGGCATAGAATTGGAGATTTTAGAGTGACAGACTAAATCCCTAATTCGGTCCTATCGTTTAGGTGTTGAATTGTAGATGTTAGCCCTCAGGCGAGGTGAACGTAGCTCCGAAGTGAGAGTCGGTATCCTCCTAGCCTAGACTCTGATTCAGTAAACAAGCGTAGAATTAATCAATATTTTTTATGCCTGGACCAAAGGAAAAAGAATATGTATGCTCCTATTTGACACAATACAACTAGAACTGATTCACTTTATCCATTCACTATAATTTCTTGACAAGAAGAATAATGTTTTCTTATATATTGAATATCACATTAGAACCTTCATTAGTATAATTAGTTATTTAATAGTTAAGATATATTGAATATCACATTAAAAACCTCATTAGTATAATTAGTTATTTAAGAGTTATTAAAAATTTATATATTTATTTAAATTGTCTATTAGTGACAGATAAACAAATTGAATTCCATTCTTGCGATTAAAATATTACTTTTCTAAAATCATAATTCGTAGTTCTAATATTACTCCCTGTGGGATCGATATCTAGGACTCTATTAGAGCTCTATATTACTTGAGCGATACATATAATTGCGTTGATAATTGTGACTTTACAATTACTGAATATTTTATGCATACATCTTTATCGAATCTATAATTGTTATTAAGTTTTTTGTACAGTTGCTGAGGAATTAAATCTTTTAGCAGCAGTATTAAATACTTATATTTTTAAGCATATATAAAGTCACTGTCAAGTTTTTGGCTCCGTTGTCGTGGAGTAAACAAGAATCATAATTAGAGTAACGGACAAAAGTCAATAGATAAGACATTAAACCCCCAACAGGCGTACGACTTCCCTGAATTGCAAGAAAACATACATTGTTAAACGATAATAACAAGGTCTTTAACGCTATATTTTAAACCGCGCTAAAATGCAACAATACCTCATGTAGAGACAAATCTTGAGGGAAAACCCCTGTAGCATGCTGGCGGGTCTCGAGGATTACCTCCTCAACCACTTCGGTTCTTCCACTTTCCATCTCCCGCATTCGTCCTAGCTACTTTCGCGAGGTTCTTGAACCAAATTGACACACAGTTAAGTATTAAACATCACCGAGGATTCCCACTCAGTTTGTAGAACCAATTTGCCCTGTGTTTAATGAGAATTTTAGAAAAGATGGCGTGTCAAAAGCGAGAATCATCCACTGACTGAAAGGCCGAATCAATCATCGGCTATTAGTGCTGAAGAGTCGATTGATGACAGAATTTAACGAGAATTTAACCTAAATACTGACAAACAACCAAAATGACATCTCAAATCTCATTTTTCCTCATTTGTTGCCTTAAATATTGGATTCAACAAAAAATTGGACGGATTTAACCTAGTTTTGAAAGTCTCGCGAACTAAAAAATATTACATCCGATGGTGAAAACTTGCTTCCATAATCTAATAAAATCTAACCAGTGTCTTCAAGTATAAGTCATGATCCTACCAAATAAAAAATGAAAAAACTCACATTACTTTGAAATTCTATTAAAATTTTTTTGTGAAGTTATTGAGGTATTATTAAAATTTATTGAGATATTATTTGAGTGGTATTGAGGCAGTTGTGGTGTTATTACAATTTTTTGCAGTGTTATTTATGTGGTATTGCTGTTTTTTTAGGGCTAGTGTTACAGTTTTTTTTTACTATTGAGGTGTTATTGATGTTTATTGTGGCGTTATTTGAGTTGTATGGTAGCCATGATATTATTACGGTCTTATTTGGTGTTATTGAAGGGGTATTGTGGTGTTGTTGTGGTTTTTTTAGTGTTATTTGAGTAATATTGCGGTTTTTTTTTGTGCTCGTGTTATTACAGTTTTTGGTGGTTTTATTGTGGTTTATAATAATGTTATTTGAGTGGTTTTGTATTTGCTATGGTGGTATTTTTTAATGATGTTATTTCAGTGTTATTATTGTGTTATTACGACATTATTGTGGTATTATTGTGGTGTTATTGAAGTGTTATTTTGGTTTTATATGATTAATATTGTGGCGACTCTGTTGTGTTATTCTCGACTAGTGTTATTATGATTTTTTTTGTTATTGATGTGTTGTTGGGGTTTTTTATAGAGTTATTGAGGTTATTTGGTGTTATTGCGGTTATTTAGTGTTATTATGGTTTTTATGTGGAGTTATTGAAGTTTATTATGATGTTATTTGATTGGTATTTGCAGTGACTGTGACAATATTGCGATTTTTTTTTTTTTGAGATATTGATGTGTTATTTGAGTATTATTTGAGTGTTATTGTGGCAGTTCTGGTGTTATTGTTATTTTTTGTGGTATTATTTTAGTGGCATTGTGGTTTTTTTTGCGGGCTGGTATTATTGCAATTTTGTTTTTCGGAGTTATTGAGATTTATTATGGTGATTTAAATGATATAACCCTACCCGATGGAGTGAGAAGAGAATGGATATTTATATTTGGTGCGAAGGTTTTGTTTTCGAAGAAATGAACTAGGTCGGGTCGGGTCATGTATTAAAACATAGAATTTTTCATTTTATATTTAGTGGGACCACGACTTCCACGTGGCGAATTTTCATTGGAGTTCAGACGAATAGTTGTGTCTGGTCTCTGAATGTAATATTTTTTTCCTGACGAGCAACCCCTCTGGTGTTTAGCAGCGCACTTTTAATAGGATTTAGGCTTAAATTTCACCTAAATTCAGTCAAACACTAGAAAAAAAATGAAATTTAACTTCCCGTTAAACTTAAATCTCCCCATTCCTTCTCCTCCACGACATAAATCCAGATTTATCAAATTCGTATGGGAGCCGGATTTCTCAGATTTACTCTGTCGTTGGTCGCGTCTCCATTGTGTCTATGGCAGATTTCATGGATTTCATAAATCATATTTAACGTAAATCCGTAGCAACTACCAAACACCGCTTGAGAGTTTGTTTGGGGCAGGTGCAGCTTATTAATAAGCTACTGATAAGCACCTGCCCCGGGAAGTTGTTGTGCACTAGAATGTTACACCGCATCGTCTTCAAGGAGCGCTAAAGCCACACAGGTGACTAGAGATAAGTAGTTCGTGACCAACTGCTGAAGATAAGCTGGCTGAACGCTTGGTTTGTGTTGTTGGAAAACAACTATTTTGTAGTTGTTTCTCAACAAATGACCATTTTGCCCATGTGTAGTAATGTTGTTTGCAACAGAACTGTATTGACAATATATTTGATATTTGATAAGCAAAAATTCACTTCAAAATAAAACAAAAATAAGATATACATCTCACTTAACAATGACTATCATGGTTATTAAATAAGGAAAGAGATTAATAAAATAATAATTAACAATGTGATAATATTAATTTTAAAATGGAGACCGCGTCTGTTAGCAGTTAGGTCGTCCTTAGGGATACTCTGCACCCCTTGTCACTCTCGACGGTTGATACGGTTGATTCTTTGAGCCAATCTGCCCACCGGAAGAAGCACAACTATTTCTGATCTCTACGGGCACTTGTAGAGCCATTTCTCGTAGATATGTGGCTGGCACGACGTCAGCCAAAAAGTCTGAAACCTGCAGTAGCAGAGCAATCATCAGGAGGTCCCTGAAATCCTAGAGTTCATCTTTTCTGAATGTTTTAAAAGTATAATTTATATAAAATATTTAAAGCATCTTTAAATTAAAGTAGTTAGGTCGTCCTGAATGCTTTATATAAAAAATAATCAATTAAAAAATATACTCTAAAAATGTATGCTATTTATATAAAAATATAACTTTATAATTATTAAAATATTGTTCTAAAAAGTATNCGCAGCTACCGTTCTCGTGCGCGGTGGAAGACTAGGTTGCATCAAGTCGCGGACGAAGGAGAAGAGGTAGGCAAGTCGAAGCCCCTGCGTTCCTCGAGTGCGAGAAGAAGAGAGGGAAGAGAAATGCGGATGTTGCTCTGTGTCGTTAGACCCAGAGGAGGAGAAAAGAGAGGAGAACTCGTGTGAACCTTCCGTGCGTAAGGTTAGGTTAGATGGCTGAACCTATAAAATGGTAAAATTTAATAGTTTTAAATAAGTAAATTAACATATGAGCATTTAAGGTTTTATGATATTAATTACTTGAATGTAAAATATCAATTTACTTGTTAAATGGTAATAACATGGTTAATTTAATAGGATATAAAGGTAGAAGATTAAAGCTAAATTAATTAGAGTTGTAAGAGGAAAGAGTTGACTCATACAAGAAAGTAAACTAAATCTAATTTAAGGTAGTGAATGGTATAATTATATATTTGAGTTATTTTTATTATATATCATTAGATATATTTAAGCCTTTCTTCTAGAATAGAATTCTTACATATATATACACATTTAATTAATAGACAATAGTCAAGAAATGAAGTGAGAAATTAAGTATTTAGCACAGTCATTTAAGATTAAGGTTCTTTCATCCATTAAATTATTATTTAATTAAATGAATAATTACAATAAATGATTTAGAACAATACTACATTCATGAATTTCATTTTGAAAGTGTGAAATGGTATAAAGGATGAGAGGAAAATAACAGAACTATGAATGTACATTTTAAATGATTTTAAATTCATATGAAATGAAAAATAAATGTTTAAATTATACATAATTATCTTCAAGTGGTGCTGGCAAGAGATGTGATGTACTTGATCCCGATAGTTACTTATATGTAAGGATTTATGAAGTTGACACCACTACTTGAAGATTTTAATCCCCGGTAATTGCACCAAAAACTTGATCCTAAATAAAGTAAGATTTCAATTATATTTGTAGATATTGTACACAAGTATATGTATCATTATCAAGTAATATAGGGTTTTTTGATTAAGCCCCAAATATCGATCGCACGGAGATCGAGGTTAATCACGGCGGCTTTCAAGATAAGCTTTAGTTTAGAATAACACGCCCTAGCTTGGAAAGTCGATAAATGTTTGGTTATGATTATATCTTACAATTATCACTACAATACTACTTTTAATCCTAAACTAAAATACTTGGTGAAAATCAGAAAGTGGGGTTTAATATATTAAAGTAATCTTCCTCTTAGAATAAAATTAGTGACATGTGTAAAAGTAAAACAATTAGTGTGAGAGATTGCGACAAATATGAGCAATTATGTTCTTTACCCTTTGTTTTCGTTCGTTTTTCTCTCTTTTATTTAGGAGTCGTCACTCTGTTGATCGTCGTATACTTCCCTTATTCAAATAAATCTCCCTCCCGAATCAGATCAGTTATTCGAAGAGGAGAGAAACCGAATAAGAAGGGACATACGACAAAGCAACAAACAAGAGAAAACACAATGTGGAGAGCCTACATGCGGTAAACCTTGCAAGGATAGGTTAAGAGTGTCCGCCCAAACAAGATCGGGCAAAAACAACTTAAACTGATATCTGCGAAAGAATATCTACGTAGATTACTCATAACTAGAGATTCAGGTGTAGGTGTTTGTTCTGGGGTCAAGAGCACTCCCAATGGGACGCATCTCACTTGGTTAATTACATCTTAGGGGGTACCTAAGAATACTCTCGATAAAAGGAGTTTCACTTGAATTATAGTGAACATGAGGCAATAGGTACTCAAAGGAAGGTTATTTCGTGTGGGAACAATCTCGACGCTTCAAAACTCGCGCTAACCCATCGGGCAAAGAGTGAGTCTCTCACATCCTAAATGCTAAATGGGTAGCAGCTCATCGACACACGGGACCCATGAAATAACCTAAATCATCTTGATGGGGATATCCCAATACGTCAAAGCATGTCTGGGCCAAAGGACAGAGGACAAATCGTTGTATCTTAAATGGGCGACAGCTCATCGGCATAGGCTGTCAATGTGATATCAACGAAGTCAAGGAGCGACAGGGCTCAAAGGGGCTCAACAAGAGGAAGGTAGAGTGATCCTAAAAGGTAGAGATAATTGGGTCGGGGTACCAAGAACCCTTCATACACAACTACTATGTCCCTAAGTCTAGCCGGTCGTGAATGTAGTCAACCTAACACGTCTTGAGATCCCCGGTTAGCAATCTGTGAATTGCGTCGTCCATGCGAACATTGGTAACCTTAAGGTCAAAGGAGGAAATCTTATCCTATAACTAAAAGCTGGAGTTCCAAGAGGTGAGACTTATACCTGCTGAAGTGGCAAGGATGCCTCAAGAAAGAAAAGAAATTGGAGATTCAACTATAAAGCTGGAAACACTCCAAACAAAAGGACTTACACCCCGTCTGGGTCGGGGAGCCTTCTATCACCCTAGACGCACTAAACAACCACCTAGAAAAGGTATGTTGGGTCAGCTAGGTTGGAGAAGCACGGTGGCTCCTCCTCAGGACGTGCAAATATAAATGCAGTTATCTAGAGCGGTTCTTAAGTATTGTGGAGACCCTATTAATTTATGCAAGAAAGTAAATGTTGTAATTTTTAAATCCTAAATTTAAATTATCTTTAATATTTTGTTGAGGATATTTAAGTAGAAAAATTAGGATTTTAAGTCATTATGAGCCTATGTTTCAGCGTGAAGTTCCAGATAAACCACAGAAAAAAACAAAAAAATAAATGCAAGTGCAGATATACAACATGATGCAAAAAGTAAAGCAAGTCAAATCAAAATAATAGAACTGGCCGGTGCCGCTGGGTCGGCAACATATCCCAGAAAAGAAAAAGACTATCGGACTCCGCATATACATGCTCGGTTCTAATTTTATACATCAATATAAAATGCAGAATTAAGATACGGGGCACGAGCATCGGCTTTTGGTCTTCTCCACGTGATTTTTACGTCAAATGCCTCAAAACTTGTGTCTGTATCTTATTTCTACTACAGAACTCTCATAGACTCTAAAAGTACATATGAAAAAGAAAAAAACTAAATCTTGCATGAAAACAAGTGTCAGCGGGAAAACTCACATGCAAATAATATATCATGAGTCTTGCCTTAAAAGTGGGAGAGCTAATAACACCTGCAATCAAAATGGTCAGAAATCATTACTTTCTCCCCCCATAGTGATACATGTATGTGTGTGCATATAAATAGGCACGACTCCCTACAGAAAATCATCATAACACACTACCATACATATGCAAAATGCAGTCACATCAAGAGCACAATGCAAAAGAAAGATACCTGGCTAGGATAACTAATCCAACAAAGAACAATAGTCAGACATCAAAAAAACTACCTAGCACCCTAAATCCTAGCCTAGCACACCATCTAATGAAAAGTGTGTCAACCTAGTATCTAAGTGCGGGGTAAGTCTGATATAATATGACTTTGACAGATTCGCCATACCGGTCTCGTCTTAAAGATCTGAAAGATCTAAAGGGTGTCAAGATGAGGTGTGACACAAGTTAGATCAATTAGATCCTTAGCACAATCATATTCGCGTCAATCCTGATGACTTAACTCGCATTGCTCACCGGGATAAACCCAGCAAGCAATGCTCGTTAAGACATCGCAACCGACACGGGGTCACTCTTCTAACGAGTCTAGCTCGCTATCCATGCAAACATACAAATGCAAGTACGAACAGTTATGTGACAGAAGTGATGAGTGTATCATGGGGCAATGACTCAGGAAAAGATGGGTATGTCGTAGAGATAATGACTCGAACAAATAAGTGTGTCGTAACGACAGTGACTCGAAAGGTGGGCGTGCCGTAGAGGCAGTGGCTTGAAGAAAGGTGTGCCGAGGCATGCAAAGCCGTACATGGAGTTATGGCAGGCATGAGCAATGAGAAATTGAGGATTCTTAAGTTTGAAAGAAAAAATAACGAACAATAAATAAATAAATAGCATGGCTTTTTAAATTCATGGGAGCTCACCAAAAAAGATATTGGTGGCCAAAAGAGGAGGATGCTGCAGTAGCAGCTCACTTGAAAATGCATCGAAACGACTAACGCCAGGCTAATCAACCACCTCGCGAGCCAACGAGCTGAGCCAAGATGAGCTCAAGCTCGAGCTCGTTTAATAAATGAAATCCAGTATGAGGTCAAGCTCGAGTGCTTGGCAAGATAAGCTTGGCTCGTGAGCTTGTTAATGAGCCGATCTAGAGCCCGCTCGGCTCATTTACACCCATAGTTGAAGTGCTCCATGCATAATATTAACAAAGTTTTTTAGTTGGAGATGCTTGAAATTTCAGGAAAAGGGCCCACATGGGAGCGTTAAAGCCCATCCCATAACAGCCCGTGCGTACCATGGAAAAATTAGTTTAATGAGAAGCCATTTCTTACCCTTCTATTTCCTGCTCAGAGATGCATCGGAAAAAGCCCAACTAAAAAAAAAAAGACAAGTGCCCATACCATCCTCATCCCTCTACATAGAATATTAATAAAATTTAAGTAAAAAAACGGCTAGAAAACATAATCGAATGTATACATATATTAAAGTCTAAGTGAAAATGATTACTTGACCTCTCAACTTACATCAAATGAGAAGTCTGACTCAAATATAGTCCGACTTGCTCGAACATTATTGATGATTCAAATTTGCTAACACTATCTATTTCTTCGAACGAAACCTGCTTAAAATTTATAGGTAACTTGTTATGTAAATCTTAATCAATATTTATTTATCCCTTTTAATATTAAGTCCTAATAAAAAAATATTGTAAATCTTCAATGTTAAATTTAAGCCTAAATAAAAATAATCGAGGGCATTTTTGTTTTGCTCTTGATGAATGAGTTAGATATTGTTGATTTTCTAACAAATAATTTATTTTCATAATTTTTTATTGTTTACCCACCACATATCATATCAAAATCAAGAGAATGGGAACCAAGCTAATGAGTTGTTAGAAATGCCTTGTGAAGAGTATATTTTACTCCTCAACCTACCCTCAACAACCAACAATAACAAATAAAAAAAAAAATTGAGAATTTTCATATGAAGCTGACCGCAAATATTTGTTTTTGTGCAGCCTTCTAATTGATAATGGTAAAATTTGCAGTCTTAACGAGTTTGAGAAAAATTTAAGTACGTAAGACGTACGCAGAGCTGCGTACGTCAGTGAGTTTATTCAGAGGGTATTGGGGGGTTATATCCGTGTTATACCCCCTGTAACTTCCCTATAACCTACTTGTAACCCCAATGTAACCTACAAATAAGTACCGTGTTTCTGTTTTCATATATTTGTAGGTTACAAAGGGTTACAAAGGGTTACAAGTAGGTTACATGAAGGTTACAGGGGGTATAACGCAGATATAACCCCCCAATACCCTCTGAATAACCTCCCCGACGTACGCAGTGCCGCGTACGTCTTACTTACGCAAATTTTTCTCAATAAGTTCACGGTCTTAAAACAGTAATTTTGTGTAGCCAAAGTAAATAGAATTTGCTCATCAATAGACTAGTGACAAGGTTTAGAGTATGGGATGAAAAATATATAATTGCTTCAATTAGGATGAAAATTGTAAAAGGGAACACAACAAATGATTCACATAGAATAAAGGTATTAAAAAAGATGATTATTTTTAAGAAGTTAAATGTTGAAGCTTACATTTGATGTACATAAGATTTATTCTAAACTTTTAAAAATTAGTTTAAAAATTAATATCAATAGGATTAATTGACATGGGCTGTTCTTTTACTTTTAAAAATAAAAAGATCACATTTTTTTAAGGTATAAATCCAAGAGGTAAGGCTATCTCGAGTACTCTTTTCTTTAAAGTAGGATAGTTCTAAGGTAAAATATCTCGTTAGTTTTGTGCTAGTGCTATCATAAAAAATCTGAAGCTTTTGCTATNACTTTTATAAAAATAAATCTATTTTTTTAATAAATAAAAATAAAAAATGAGTCAAAACAAATCAAATGAATTTCTTTTTAAAAGCAAAGGCATATGAAAGCATTCAAGTATGGCTAATATTTGGTGATGTAATATTCGGCAAATAGAAGTTGTTTGAGCAAATTTGATTCATGAGAGTGGATCAATAAACGCGATGCACTCAAGAACAGCTAATCTTTGTTGATGCACTTGAACATGACTAGCAATCTTTTGGTTGTGCATGTCTTCAGCTAATTAGTTTCATTTTAAATAGTATTTATCAAATCCGATATATTCTGATTTATCAAACCCATATTCCTACCGAAGAATACGGGAGCAACTGCGGTATAAAAATGCCTCTCAGTCGGATTTATGAAATCCAAATTTACATATTTAAGATAATGAAACACGTGAAGAAGATGACCAAATCTGAGAAAATTAGATTTAGTCGATCAGATTTAAGTTTAATAAGATCTATGTAATCTGATAAATATGAATTACACAAACAACTGGAGGAGCTCGTGATAAATTGGTCTCGTGGTTGAATTTACTAAATCCGAATTTACGTCAAACAGGTGGCGGAACGCAAGAAAAATGCGGCAGAGAGCTATCAAACTCGATTTAAAGGAATGTTCAATCAATTTTTTATTTTTTTGATGCTCGATTTGCTTATGATTAAATCTAACAATAAATATGTTATCAAACACGCCCTTAACAAAGCGATCGTGCATTTATATATATATATATTTTTTTTTGGTAACACCGGCTTTGGTAGTTCTAGAAAAAAATAAAAAAACAGATGCAGTCATGAAGTCCTTCACTGAAAGCCGCACATGAGGAAGAATAATATCATGAGGAAGAACAGCAAGCTTAGGAGTGAAGGGGCTGCAAACCTTCCCCGAAATTGCTGAGCTCATTCCTCGCTGTTTCCGCTCTACAAATTATATCGCTTATGATAGACTCCAACGTCAGAATTATTTCACAAACTCATTTACGACATGATGACAACTTCTACGAAGCAGAACTTTATTTATCGTAAATTTTTGAATCTTAAAACATAAAATATTAAACAAGACTAAATATATATCCTGCGTCTTCCTCCCCAATTGAAGAATTTGTAACAAAAACATAATACCCAATTACATTAGGTAATCTATAATCCTTTGATGGGATAAGATTTAAGAAAAAAATTAACTCCCAAAATTTATGATGGTCACTAGAAGATGTATGTTTGGGTAAGCTTTGATTATTATTCCATTGGTTTTGCTCTTCTCAAATTTATTGGTTTGACATCAGTTTAGTTGTGGAAGGACCATCCTTTGCTTATATTGTTGCAAATAATAGCTCTTCCAAGCTATTTGAGAGCTCTTCTTTTATTATTCCACAAACTTACCATGACTCTTTGGAGGGAAGGAGAGAATGCTATTTTGTTCATAAGATTGGTCATCAATATGACAAACCAACATTATTTCTCATTGAAGTTTATACTTCCAAGCTTTTAGAACAATGGAAGTTTACTCTTGTTGGGAACTTTCAGTTTGGTCACCCCAAGATGGAGCTAATTAGAAAGTTTTTTGATGGCATGAAACATTCAGGTGAATGAAAGTTTGACTTATTTGATTGTCGACACATCATGATTCATTTAAATACAGATGAAGATTACACACACATTTTCTCCAAAATATTGATATAAAATATTTTAAACTACTTAAATGGTCACTTGATTTTGATCTCCACTAAAAGCTCCCAATTTTCCCCATTTAGTTTTAGTTTCTTGGGCTCAAACTGCACCTTTCTAACAAGAAAATCCTTTCCTCTTTAGGAGAAATGTTTGGAAGACCAATGAAACTTGACTTCTTCATTTTCAATTGATCAAGACCATTGAATGTCAGGGTTTTTGTGGAGAGGGATATTACCCAACCTATGGCAGATGAGTTGTGAATTGGATCCGCACATAACGAGTACTGACAACAGATAATTGTGGAGCGAAAACCTTACTGCTGCAACAAATGTAGGATGTTCGGGCATCAATCAAAAACTTTTTATTTAGCTCATCTTGAGTTGAGGAGGTCTCACTCTACTAAATTTGAGGAAGATGCGCAACAGAGAGTTTTCAACCATGTTGAAAATGTTATTGGAATAATTGTTACTGAGGAGGCAATCTAACATATGGAACAACATATGAAGGAAAATCCATGAAAGGATATCAACACTCAAACACAAGACATGGAAGATGATCATAATTTGAGAGGTAAGGAAGTGCTAGTCTATAAAGGGGAGGAAAGTCTTATTGCTGACATAACGAATACTATGTCAGACAAATGAATTGAAGTCATCCTTGATACTCTTGAAGAAAAGATTGACACTCATCCAAATCATCATATCGTGGAATTTCAATACCCATATATTGTTAAGAAAGATCTCACATTTATAGAGATACCTTTAGGAGGGAATTGAAGTGGAAGAGGATAACTTGATGCTAGATATGACATTGAGGAAGAATGGTTGGTTCAAAAATATAGAATGAAGAATAAAATACTCAATAGTTGAGACACTTGAAAAAAAACAACATATTGACACATGAGGGTTACTATAGCACCAATTTTTTTGAGCAATGAAGAAAAACTACCCCTCTAAACTTACTATACGGAGTAGGCCCTCTCATAATTATTAAGATATTAATTTGGAATATCAGGAGAATTGTTGATCTATCTTCCCTTGATAAACTAAGAATCTTAATAAGGATCCACAATTTTTTTTGTTTTGCAATTTTGAAGCTCATGGTCACTAAAAACAAAACTATGCAGTAAAGTGATTGGGAAGATTTCATCACATAGCAATTACTACAACAAAGTTTGGTTTTTTTGGAGAAATGAGCTCCAAGTTCAAGTTTTGATTGATGATTCATAATCCTACATTTTGCATTAACTTTGGATGACATTATTAGTGAAGCTACTTTTGTGTATGCTAGTTGTTCTAAAGCTTCCAGTGAAGATCTTTAAAGCTATATTATACTTATTGACAATACTTTTGATGGAAGTTGTTT
Organism: Phalaenopsis hybrid cultivar; assembly: GCA_002079205.1. Taxonomy (NCBI): domain Eukaryota; kingdom Viridiplantae; phylum Streptophyta; class Magnoliopsida; order Asparagales; family Orchidaceae; genus Phalaenopsis; species Phalaenopsis hybrid cultivar. The sequence continues at coordinate 24,776 of JXCR01130230.1, forward strand.
TGTTGGTGAGGATTCCAACACTATGACAAGCCAGAAGAAAAGTAAGGAGGAGGGAGAGCTAACCCCAATCTTATAAGCCAATTCAATGAAGTTATTGGTGATGTTGGATAATTTGATTTAGGATTTACTGGATCCTAATTCACTTGGTAAAGTAAAAGGGAGTTTAAGAGATTGGACACATCCTTAGCCAACTATGAGATGTTTTCCAAATTCTAGTTTTCCACAACTCAAGAATTATCTGAAATTGGTTCTTAGCACAATTCTTTGCCGCTAACCATCTCCTCCTTGAAGAAAACAACTAAAATTTCTTCTAGGTATCATGCATAATTTTTTAAGTTGTGTCAAATGGACATGGAAAAACCTTAGGCAATGCTTGGTGTATACTGTGGAACCTTTATAAAAATGTTTCTAAAGACTAAAAGTGTGGAATTTGGAAGTATTTTGGGATCTTAAACTGAAGCTGAGAAAGGCTGAAAAAAAGTATGCTTGTTCGAAGATTGAGTTAGGGAGGAGGAGAGAATTAGCTACTATTGGATGTTAAAAAAAACTTAATACTATCCATCAAATTAGAGCAGGAATATTTTAAACAAAAGGTTTTTATTGTTCATTTCAATGATGAAGATATGAACTCACCTTCATTATATCCTTACAATAAACACATGAATAGAATGAATTTTATTTTTAAAATAAAATATTTTGACAGGAGTTGGATGCATAATCAATAAATTATTGTAGCTTATGGGCAAAACTATTTCCAAGAACTGTTTACACAAGTTGAAGATCATTAGGTCACTCTTGATACTTGTTTGTTTGCAGAATGTAGAAGGAACATTAAGAATCTTATTTTGGTTGGCATGCCAGCTGAGATATAAAATTGGAAGGTTGTTAATATTATTAATGACAACAAACTTGTGGGTCCATATTGTTTTACCGTTGACTTCTAAAGGAAATGTTGGAGTATTGTCAAACTCGATGTTTCTCATGTCACCCAAAGTTACTTCAAGAGGGAGGAACATTTGAAGTATTTCACTACATCAACCTACACTCTTATTTCCTAAACAACAAATAAGGAAAAATAAGATTAGTTTAGACCTCTCTGTTTTTTAAGGTGATTAGCAAGATAATTTTTACTAAACTTCAACCCCATATATATTATTTAATCTCTCATTAGCAAAGGGAGAAGTATAATTGATAATATACTTTTGACTCAAGAATTGATAATTGACTTAGATAGAAACTGTAGCGGTGGAAAAATAATTATGAAGCTTGATTTGAGGAGTTTTTATTATACTATCAATTGAAATTTCATTTTGGTTGTTTTGAAAGATAGAGGATTTCACAATGACTTTTGAAACCTCATCCAGAGATGACTAAAGAGTAACTATTACACCTTGTTATTCAGTGGTAAAACTTATGGACACTTAAAATCTATTAGAGACATTAAATAAGGTGATCATTTATCCCTCACAATCTTCATACTTGCCTTTAACTTTCTCTAATAAAATCAATGATATGTAGTTAAGGCCCAAAAATACCCTTTACTCTCAGAAATATAATACACATATTGCCCATTTAGCTTATGACGATGATGCCATCATCTTTACCAATGATGGAAAGAAGACTAATAAGAGAACTTATAGGCTCCTCACCGAACTTTAGAATGTATCAAGGATGGAATTCTGTAAGGCTAAATGCAAATTTTACACAGGTTGGAAAGTTGCTCTCATGACTAAGATCAAGATTAATGCTCACATTAGCTTCACTTTTGCAAAGCTTCACATAAAATATCTTGGGGTTAAGTTTCACAAAGGCAACTTGAAACAAAATCAGTTTGAGGAGGTGGTGGACAAAATCAAAGCTTAAATTCATTGTTGGACAAATTCTTTTCTATCTTATGGGAGAAAGCTCACACTACTTAGGAGTGTTCTTAATTTCATTCTACTCTAAATTTTATGAGTTTTAAAAATGAATAAAGGCGCCCATGGACAATTGGAACAATCCTTTAATAGATTTCTTTGGTTAGGTGAAAGCTAGAAAATTCACTGGGCTAGTTTGAAGAGATTATGAAACCCATTGAAGGTGGCGGTTGGATTTAAGAACCTTAGCAATCAAGATGATTTATATGATGATACTTTGGTTAAATTTTGAATAAAAAACTCTCTTTGGACTGTCTACTTGAGAAACAAATACTATGAGGGGATAAATCTCGTTAATGCTATATAGAGGGAGGGAAACACCCGTGTTTGGAAATATATGATTAGAATGAGAGACAACACAAAATATTAGATCTGCTAGGAAATTAGGGATGATAATTTGAATTTCTGGTTTTATAACTGAACTCTTGAAGGATAGCTAGCTAACCGAGATGATGAAGTAAGGATAAATGTTAATTTAAAAGTTTCAGTACTTTGGGCTGATGATAATTGGGAGATGGTTGATTTAATACTATTTGTCAAAGTGGATTTACACATAGGAGTTCTGAAATTCCTATAACACAAAGTGGGAAGGATATGCTCATCATTAATGCTTCATCTACATTCTCTATCACTAAAATCACGTATCAGCAGATGCACAACCAAACTAAAGTAAATTGGGGAGGTCTCATATGGAACAATTGCTTAAATCCTTCCATCTCATTCTTTGTTTGGAGATGCTAACATACTTTGTAATGATCATGTCCTTGAATTAAAGGAAATAAGGCTACTTTTCTTTTGCATTTTTGTGCAAGAGGGAGTAAGAATTCTCTAACCATTTATTTTTTTCATGTAGTTTTTCTTAGAAGATCTAAAAGAGCTGTGTATCCCACTAATGGTTTTACTAATTTGGACTAATGTATGGAGTTTTTGAAGTCACAATACCACATTAAACACTTAACTGAAATGGTTTCTTTTATTGTTATGTGATTCATTTGGATAGCTAGAAACTTATTAAACATGAGATGGTCTATGCGGGGGAGGACAAGGTGGTGTCAAACATACTAGCCTTTATGCACATGAACTTTTCTTTTGGAAAAGTCAAAGATAGTTACCTATTAGGGTTGCACCAAATATTTCAATCACTAAATATACATGCTAGAAAGCTAGAAAAGAAAATAGTGCATCGGATCTTTCAAAAGACTCCTAAATGGACATAAATTAAATTTAGTACTGATGGTAGTGACACTCCTTATGCTATTGGTTTTGGTGGTCTATTCAAAAATTGCAAGAGCAAATGCCTCACTTTTTTTCATTCTCCATGCCATGTTAATACATTGGTTGATGCTGAAGCTCGGGCTATTTAGATGACTTTAAAATAATTGTTAACATGAGATGGAAGTATTTCTATTTTGAGCTAGATTCTTTGTAATTGTTGGAAATTTTAAATGGAAAAAGCATAAGACTTTGGTACCACAATTTTGTCCAAGAAAGTCACTACTTTTATTAATCATTTCCATGTTTTTTGGATCTATATTTATAGAGAAGGAATTAGTCGGATGATTGGCTTGTCAAGAGTAGTTCTACCACTAATGTTGGTGTTATTAATCAATTTCCCCTACCTTCCCTTAAAGTTTTGAAACATGGGGACAACTTAGGTCTTCCTAATATTAGAAGTTAAACCATGTATATTTAGACGATTTTGGAATGAATGTGGCTCTATATTTATGAAAAAAAATATAACTAGCAAAATTTTCATCTAATATGAGATCATAATGTTGACTTAATAATGTCAATCACATTTGGCAGTGAAGGGTAGGAATGCTTCTATTAGACATAATACTATTAAAAATAATTTTATAATATATAGTCATTTACAATATTGTATGATAAGAGAAGTTACAATGTTTAATTGAAATTCTAGCTCATTTGTGTTCATGCTTAAATATTTTATAGAATTTACTTTTTCATGAAAGCAACTTTTAAAATATTCTCATGTAAAACTACTTATATCTTATTTGTATTAAGAAAATATATTCTTTTTTACTAAGTAAATGATTTATTCAAATTAAATCTATCATTAAACTTGTTTGACAATTTTGACTGAGTTTTTCTTAATAAGAATCATATAAGTTTTGTGCAAAAAAAATACCGAGTTACCTGAAAAATTTAAACATACATGTTCATTAATGGAAGAGAAAATAAAGTATATTTGACTTACACAACACAATATTCCTAATAAGAGATAGGAATTGCCTTTTTTGGACTTTGATATAATATTATAAAAATAGATGCATTTCTCAGCACAATATAAGATAAATTAAAGATAATATCCACATTCAACTAGGTATAGAGTGCAGTTATAATATTTCATTAAGGATTTGTCCCCGACATGATTAAATAATTATCTCACTTTAATCAAAAGGTAAGAAAGCTCATTTATAAATTGCCTCATAATTTTCATGACATCCAAAATATGGATGCCACCAAGAGTGCTATCATGCTAAAATTCATGGTGAATAATAATATGAAAGGTTTTTTCTTTCATAAATATAAAAGGAGTTGGGTTGTAACTTTCTTATGCTCCCCAAGAGTAAAAATAATCAAGTGCCTTTCTACTTTATTAATCTCATCAAAATATATCACAACATTATTATTTATGACTTTATTAATTTTCTATTTTTGTATTATTGTCTATCGTTGTTGGTATTTTTGAGGTCGATCAATTATAAGGATAACAATTCTCAGATTAAGGATATTAAATTTTGAATATGAGTAAACTAAACAGAAATTTAGGATATGGTTTATATATGCATATATTTAGTAGATTCAGCTTAGATATAAGTTGAATTGAATTATTTCTTTTTTTAGGTTGAAATTTTTCTCATGGCATTCCTTTTCATACCTATAGTTAAAATCGGAGAAAGAAGCTAACAAAATTTAGCTAATAAACCTAAACATGTACTATGTTGTGAGAGGTTGAGACCAAGAGCTAAGAAATCTTAAATCACTTTTTAAATGTTGAGATGAATATCTAGTGGGCCTATTCATTAATCATAAATCGTATGAAGGGCTGGGAAAATTCTTATATGATCAAGAATACATTTTCTTTTCTTATGTATGGTTACCACTAGGCATCATTAAGATGAAAAATTTAACAAAGTTACTTTTTTCAAAGTTTTAATAATTTTAAAATGATTGTTTTAAGATTTAGACTATTTTGTGGGCTTAAATGGATGCAATTATTTTTTTTTTCTATAAGCGGTAAATCTTGTTGATTTGATACGAAATAATAACAGAGTGTAAATTGAGATGGGAACATGTAGCTAATATACTGAACATTTTCAGATAAGACAAAAAAAAATGTAAAATTTTATTGCGAGCTAATGTGTTTCTTTTGCATGATATGCACACAAATGAAATTATAAACAATCTTATATGGGGGAATAAATGACTTGATAAATTGGTGATTTATATCTTTAATTTAATTTTGATAAGTGTCTATAGTATATTATTAATGAGCATAATAATAAAATCTATTATAAGAAATGTAATTTATTGCACAATACGATATTCTAGAGGAAAAATTATTTATTCTAATACCAATCTATTGTAAGAAAAATTAGGATAGTTTTTAGGAGTTTTAAGAAGGGAAATTTCATGCATTTACTCACCTCAATACTCATAATATTATGAATTTTTACTAATTTTAATTAGCAAAAGTGATTATAAATTTAGCATATGTAATACTTTTGCCTTTTTTTAATATATAAAGAACAACAGTGAAAAAGTAGATAAGATGAGATTACAAAAAAGAAGAAAGAATAATAAAAATACAATAAAGCAAAACCTATGGTGCATATTACGCTAAGCATTAATGTATTTGCCAAAAATATATATTACTTTCATAGATAAACTTTCATCAAGATGTTGTTCTTACTTTCTTGAAAGACGGCCTCCCATTGTCGTGACACTCTCATATAGAAGTTTCTTTGCTTGGATAAGGTAACACGATAAGAGTAAACAAAAATTAAAACAACATTTTTTATTCACAAATCAAGTGCTTATATACTTGCAAAAGACCTTATATTTATGAGGAATAGAAGGGAGAGACAAAAAAAAAAAAATACAAAACCTAATTATAAATTCATACATATCACTGAACTCTTACATACAACCAAATCTATCGCAATTTTTATATCTACTAGCACTTTCAAACCTACTATGATGCCTAATGAGATAAAGTTTTATCACGATTCATGTGATTAGGAATGACTCAACATATATAGGTCCAAAATGTAATGTAATATTTATCAAAGATCCAACAATCATATATAAGGATGTATATTCCTTATAACAACCTAAAATCATGAAATATTAAGCTAGCTTTAATATAAATCTTACATTAGATTACCTTCATAATATTTTTGATGCGTAATAAAATGACAATTCACACACTACTATATATATATATATATATATATATATATATATATATATNGAGGTGTGCATGATTTATTGTCACAAAATTCATAATCTGAAAGTTTTAAAAATGTTTATGTGAAAATATTCAATCTATTGAATGCATATAGTCAAAGAAATTAAACATTTCGAAATACGTGTTCATGGGTTGTTTGGTTCGAAGCTTTTATTTAATATAATTGTCCTTAGACCATTATAATAAAAAAAGTATTTATCATAATATACTGAATATTTAGAATAATAATTAGTGCTATTTTTCTTATTTTAAAATTTTTAATTATTATCGGAATGGAAACTCATGATAGAATCTTTTTTTTTCAAAACTTCATTAAAAGCTCAGTCAGAGTCTTCAATGTAAGTACGTCTTTTGCATTTTGGAGCAGGGATCATCTCAACGGTTGGGAGGTCCTTCCTCTCGCTGCAGGACGAGCCCACGCACCGCCTTACACGCAGACAAATTTTTCGTTTACGTTATAATAAAATTTCCACATTAGAAATTGACATGGAAATTTATTTCGGACTATAAATAAAGCCACGTGCTAACGCTACTCTTTATTTATTTTTGTACATAAATCATGTGTCTGCACAAATAGCCACATCGTGCGGATGATAGCGGATGACAAGAGTGATGACTTATCAAGAGCGGTCTAGAACCACACAATCAACCGGTCAATCCCTAACATATCTGGAAGATGGTGCAATTTAGACAGACAAATGGTAGGTCATCTTTTGAAGAATCCCTCTAATAGATTCAGTTGGATGAACCTGACTCCATTTAGCCTGGATAGACCAAGGATGTAAAAGCCTTTCTTCTAGTTTCAGAGCGGTTGACGGGAACCCTTAGCACGCAGCCGCACGGACAGGTGCCCAATCTCACTACCACCCTACTTGATAGCCGCTCGACCAAATGTCTATTGGACAATATCCGTCAGACCCATGAAAATATTTATAATAGTCTGAAGTACCCACCCACTATCTACGAACTCTAGGGGGTACAATAAGTAATTGTATAACGATCCATTCCTATAAAGAGAGGGTCTATTTTATGAATAAAGGTTACAATTTTTTACTCATCAACATCGTGCAATCTCTCTCTCCCTCCCTCTCTCTCTCTCTCTCTCTCTCTCTCTCACCATCTCTTTCAATCTCGAGTGCTCTATTCCTTGGATGACTCATGGACAAATTTAGATTCAACAATTTTAAACTAATTTAATTACATGTTTATATTTACATTTAAAAAGTCCAATTTCTTACTTTTGAAAACTTCTAGAGTCTCGAAATAATTTACTATTCTGTCCATATACAGGAGAAGAAAAGCCTAAAGGTCAAACCCACACTTTTACCATAAAAAAAAAAAAAAATTAGACCCTCAATTATGGGTGTAAATGAGTTGAGTCGGGCTCGAGTCACCTTGGAGTAGAGCTTGAGCTTGATTAATTCTATCGAGTTATAGTTTGAGCTCGAGCTTAAGTCTACTAATTCGAGCCGACCTGTTTAATATAAAAGAGAGAAAGTAATATTAATTTAAAATAGTGTTATAATAAAATGACAACTTGAACCACCAACTAGGAGCAAAATAATAAGTAATAACTTAATATAAAATATAGAATAATATTTTTTAAATATTTCTGATATTTTTAAATATAAAATCTTCAAATTAATATATTTTGAGTTAGGGTTAGCTTGAACTTACTTGTTAGCTCATTAAATTTAGTTCACCAACCTCTTATCAAGGGAAAAAAATTGTGTACGTCGCGGGGTACGCAGAGATGTGTACATAATAGGATACACGGGATTTATACGGAGATTACAAGGGAGTTATAACCCGTGTAACCCCGCTGTAAACTTGTAATCTCAATAGATAAAATAAAAACGCGGGTTACAACTGAGTTACACGAAAGTTACAAGTAAGTTATAACACGTTTGTAACCCTCATATAACTCCCATATAATGCTCATGTGCCTTATTATGTACACATCTGTGTGTACCCCTTGACGTACGTAAATTTTTTCCCTTATCAAGCGGAGCTAAAGCCGACTCACGAGTTAACTCACTTACACACTCACTCTTAATCACTGTATCGCGAAATCGCCCTTATAAATCTGTCACCGAAACATCTTGCCGATAACGACAACCTACAGTTATTCCGGCCCGGAACGGGATAGGACATTTTACGCGGCCGATCAGCTCATTAAACAGGCAGCGCGAGGCCAATCACCCTCGCGGGTCCCACACGGTATACAGAATTCCCATATTANCCTCTCTCCCTCTCTCTCTCTCTCTCTCTCTCTCTCTCTCTCTCTCACCATCTCTTTCAATCTCGAGTGTTCTATTCCTTGAATGACTCCGGGACAAATTTAGATTCAACAATTATCAAGCAGAGCTAAAGCCGACTCACGAGTTAACTCACTTACACTCTCTACTCTTAATCACTATCGCGAAATCGCCCTTTAAATCTTTCCCCGAAACATCTTGCCGATTACGACAACCTATAGTTATTCCGGCCCGGAACGGGATAGGACATTTTAAGCGGCCGATTAGCTCATTAAACAGGCAGCGCGAGGCCAATCACCCTCGCGGGTCCCACACGGTATACAGAATTCCCATATTACCCTCACAATCTACAAGTTAAATTAGTTATTAAAGCGTATTAACGACTTTTCNAAGTTAACTCACTTACACTCTCTACTCTTAATCACTATCGCGAAATCGCCCTTTAAATCTTTCACCGAAACATCTTGCCGATTACGACAACCTACAGTTATTCCGGCCCGGAACGGGATAGGACATTTTACGCGGCCGATTAGCTCATTAAACAGGCAGCGCGAGGCCAATCACCCTCGCGGGTCCCACACGCTATACAGAATTCCCATATTACCCTCACAATATCTACAAGTTAAATTAGTTATTAAAGCGTATACGACTTTTCACTTTTCCATTACTTCGGGTCCCACCACGCGGCCTACCCGGTCACCGCTCGAATCTTTACCTAGTTGTTAGCCTATAAAACACAGTCCTCCTTCATTCCTTTACCCCAATCCGAGTCTCACTGTACAGAGCAAAATGGACCCAAGCTCCTCTAATGCCGGCAAATCTCCTCGGAGTTATGCGCTCAGCGGCCAGATCNCGTTAGCCTATAAAATACAGTCCTCCTTCATTCCTTTCCCCCAATCCGAGTCTCACTGTGCAGAGCAAAATGGACCCAAGCTCCTCTAATGCCGGCAAATCTCCTCGGAGTTATGCGCTCAGCGGCCAGATCATGCTCAGCGCGATCGTGGTGCTCTTCACCGTCGTCCTCCTCATCCTCTTTCTTCACCTCTACGTCCGCTGGCGCGTCATTCGCAGAGCTTCCCGCCGTGCGCGTCGCCGCCGGCAGCTTGTATTTGCTTCTGATGGCCAGCACTCGGTCAATTGTGCTGCCAATCGAGGCCTCGATCCCTCAATTCTCGCATCCCTCCCGATTCTGCTTATTTCAGACTGCGCAGAGGAAGCTGATGAATCAGGGGAATGCGCGGTCTGTTTGAACGAGTTCAAGGAAGGGGAGAAGATCCGATGCCTTCCACGCTGTAATCACAGCTTTCACATCGATTGTATTGATATGTGGTTCTGTTCGCACTCCACCTGCCCACTTTGCCGCGCCGCGGTTGAGGTGGTGAAGGATGGGGCGACGACCTACTCCAGTGAGACACCTGCTATTGATTCCCTGGTTACCACAGCGGATTCGAATGGAAACGAATCGTGCTCGTCGTGCCAGCGGGTGGAGGAGATGGGCTCTTCCTCATCCGATTCCGGCCCCGGGGAGGTTAGGATTGAAATTCCGTCGATTAGAGCTGATGTATCGAACGGCCAGAATGAGCAGATAAGTTTAGGGCCCGAATCGCCGGAGGATCAACCTTTGAAATCAGCGATTAGCCGGATGGTGCTAATCCGGTGGCTTCTAACACGCGATCCAAGGCTCTACTGCGGCGGTGTTGCAGGATCCGAGCTTGATCTAGAGCGCAATGATGTTGAATTGCCGCCACCACCGTCAGTTACAACTGCCGGCGAAACTACTCGATAGTGCCGGGCCGAGATCACACTGGAGCTAATATTACGAGCGGAATTCACAGATATGAATTAATGATATTTGATAATTTTATAGANGCCGTCTGTTACAACTGCCGGCGATCCTACTCGATAGTGCCGGGCCAAGATCACACTGGAGCTAATATTACGAGCGGAATTCACAGATATGAATTAATGATATTTGATAATTTTATAGAGGTATTGCTCAAAACATCATCGCAATACCACAAAATATTATCACATTAACATCTATTCATATCTATGATATTCGCCGGTAATATTTTTTTGTGGAAACATGGTCGTGTGTTACTGTAAAGATTCTCCTCAATTTTGTTTCGATTTTTAAGCTTCTAGCTTCGTTTATCTTTTTTAGCGAATCCCATTCGGAGGTGAGGTTTTTTGGGATATGATTTGGCCGAAAGGTCGATTGTAAAGAAGTTGTAAGTAGTCTTTTAATAAAGTGAAAGAATCTTTCTGCAAAGCAATCATGTTCTATACAGTCTCTCTTGATTATTTTGTACTTCGAATGTGATAAAGTGAGGCAGCCGAAAGGAGGCATCGCGTTGCAGTTTTTCTCANCGTATTGCATCATAACATCACCGCAATGCCACAAAATATTATCACATTAACATCTATTCATATCTATAATATTCGCCGGTAATATTTTTGTGGGAACATGGTAGTGTGTTACTGTAAAGATTCTCCCCAATTTTGTTTCGATTTTTAAGCTTCTAGCTTCGTTTTTCTTTTTTAGCGAATCCCATTCGGAGGTGAGGTTTTTTGGGATATGATTTGGCCGAAAGGTCGATTGTAAAGAAGTTGCAAGTAGTCTTTTAATAAAGCAAAGAATCTTTCTGCAAAGCAATCATGTTCTATACAGTCTCTTTGATTATTTTGTACTTCGAATGTGATAAAGTGAGGCAGCCGAAAGGAGGCATCGCGTTGCAGTTTTCCTCATCAGCTTCTATTTTTATTAATGACTATTTTAATTTTAAGAAATAAATTTTATATCGAGCTTGATTATTAAAATAGTTTATGCCAAAAAAAACTGGAGCCTAGTCACCAAATTTCTGACAAGTTCTTACTGCAAGGAAAAGAAATTATGAAAATCATNTCTCATCAGCTTTTATTTTTATTAATGACTATTTTAATTTTAAGAAATAAAATTTATATCGAGCTTGATTATTAAAATAGTTTATGCCAAAAAAACTGGAGCCTAGTCACCAAATTTCTGACAAGTTCTTACTGCAAGGAAAAGAAATTATGAAAATCATNGTTATTTCGAGCTTGATTATTAAAATAGTTTATGTCAAAAAAACTGGGGCCTAGTCACCAAATTTCTGACAAGTTCTTACTGAAGGGAAAAGAATTTACGAAAATCATCTGAGTGGGGATTTCTGCAAAATATTATTTAAAGCAAGTTGTCAACTAAAAGAGAATCGATTTGCCATGAATTCTAAGTAGTCAGCAGATACGATAAGCTAACCATAAAAGCTAATAGATATTTTGCTCAAGTATAGCCAAAAAATTCCTAGACCGGTTCTTCAGATATCCAATATGAAACAACATGAATCACAATTTTGGCCAGTTAAACTGATCAATTAATTAATTCCAGCCAGTTCGGTCAGTAAGTTTACCCAGCCTGTTCAACTAGTCAGTTCGGCTAGCGAGTTTGGTTAGTCAGCTTGGCCCGCCAGTGATCACTAAACAAGAAACTCAACCACACATTTGGCTATTTAAGTTTATATTTTAGCAACTTTCATCTAAACATTAATGTATTGCATCCGGGCTTATCCAAATCCATAAATAGGGGAGGCGCGCCAGGGTACAAGAGATCTAATATCTTCTATTAAAATTCTTTCTATAAATCAGTTAGACACTGTCCATTTGGTGTGACATTCCGCTCGTTTTTTTGGCTCAAAACAGTCTCATCATCAATATGTTTATTGGGTTTAATATTCATTTAGAAAACATATGGGCCGCGGTCGATTGCCCATGACCCATAATTTGGTAAAGGTATAACTACAAAGATATCCTTTAACTTAAATAACAAGTGAATGATAATAGATGCATGCTAATTACAATATTGAGCGGAAACATGTGTGTGAAGTGAAGAGGAGAAATTGATCGAGAGGGATTTTCTTTGCAAAAGAGGGAAGTAGTTTCGCAAGACTTCAATTTCTTTTATTGTTTCCAAAGAATCTCCTCATACTCGTATTAGTCTTTTTTTTTTTTTTTTTTT